>RCUC01168850.1:0-93955 GCA_003697995.1 Taxidea taxus jeffersonii
TCCCTCATTATTTTTCCAAGTTTTTTTTCCTCTTCCAGAAAAATAAACACCATAGTAAGAAAAATGTTTTTCTTTTTCAGTAGAATGAGAATTTTTTTTTTCATCCGATTCCTGGACAGTTGGAATCCCCTTTCATTCTCATGGCATCCACCTGCCAGATTTGTGCTCTGTGCTCCCTTTGAATTATTTTCCATTTTCTCCTTCTGGGGGAGGAATGGACATCACCCTTGAACCTCTGTATTATAAAGTACCATTCCATTCTCTACACATGCTTCCCCACTGCTAGCCTGTTTTTAACTTGTTCATTTAACAATGTTTTCTTTAAAAATTTTAAATTTTTTTATTTTGCCCTTTACCTTTGAATTAATTATATAACTGTGTGTCATTTTAAGAATTCAAAGCACAAGGGACACCTGGGTGGCTCAGTTGGTTAAGCATCTGCTTTCAGATCAGGTCAGGATCCCAGGGTCCTGGGATCCAGTCATATATCAGGCTCCTTGCTCAGTGGGAAGTCTCCTTCTCCCTCTAGCCCTCCCTCTGCTTGTGCTCTCTCTCTCTCTCTCTCTCTCTCTCTCTCTCTCTCTCGCTCTCTCATTTAAATAAATTTAAAAAATAGAGAGAACTCATACCACAAGATCTCATATGCCCTTCCCTCGGGATAACATCTTACAAAGCTGTAGCACAATATCACAGCCAGGAAATCAGCATTTATGCAACCCACCAGCCTCATTCAGATTCCACCAGTTTCACATGCACCCATTTGAGTGTGTGTGTGTGTGCGCGCATTTGGTTCCAGGGGCAGCTTTGTGTGACCAACACCACAGTCCAAATATATAAGTTTCAGGACATGGACCCTTCTGTTCCCTTTTATAACCCCAATACCTTCCTCCCACCCTGTCCCTAAGCCCTGGTTACACTAGCCTCTAGTCTGTCCCTATAATGTTTTCATTTAAAATGTTATGTAAGGGGAATCACGTGGAATGTCATCTTTGGACATTTCTGACACCCTTTGACCCTGGCCACATGGTCCTCGTGCTGAGGGAGTAAGTCCTTGTTCTTTTTTTTTTTTTTTTAAGATTTTTATTTATTTATTTGACAGAGAGATCACAAGTAGGCAGAGAGACAGGCAGAGAGAGAGGGGTAACACGCTCCCCGCTGAGCAGAGAGCCCGATGCGGGGCTCAATCCCAGGACCTTGAGATCATGACCCAAGCCGAAGGCAGAGGCTTAACCCACTGAGCCCCCCAGGCGCCCCAAGTCCTTGTTCTTGAGCCAACCTTTTCAATATGTCTGCTTCCAACTTCTTGAACTCTTCAGCTCTGAGGAGACTTACTCCTGCTCAATTACTTCTTGCTGCCAAAGGACTTATATTTTGCACCTGGAACCCGAAGTTCTTGTTTTTAGCAATTTTCTGCTCTGACCACAGCTGTTTGGTTTTTGCCCCTTGGCTCACTGTGGACACTTGACCCTTCATAATCACTCAGAATTCTTCTGAACTCTGTGCTATGGTAGAAAATGGACAGCTTTTCAGTTTAGAGTGGGGAAGAGCTGCATACGAGGCCAGAGACATGGGCAGGACCTCATCATGGCCTGAGAATCTTAGGTTACCTGGGGTCAGAAACAGCTCCCCAGATGAGGACGGATAGTACTTCGAGTACTCTTCCAAGGGGCTCAAGGGGCTGTCCCATCTTGGGCCCCTATTCCAGGTACCATGGTGGACACGTTCCCACAACTCACTCATTTAAAGTGCACAACATCTCCCTGGGCAGGTACATCAGAGCCTTGAACTCCTTGTTCACAGAGATTAAGTGACTTTTCTCCAGTCGTGCAGGTGTGGAGGAGGACCAGAATTTGCCATCAAGATGGGAGGCCCCTCTCAGAACCTGACATAACCAATCCCCTTGTATATAAAGTTTAGGAGTTTTTGCAGTAACATATAATATATTCTCCTCTTTCCCTTCACTGGGGTATTTTCTTTTTAGGCTTCTTCTAATTATGAGTCTTTTAGCACACATTTATGTGAGATCTATAGTACTATGCTAAAATTATGTATTATACCATATTATGCTAAAATTCATTTCATTTATACTTCACCTGTAACTTCTTCAAATTCTTCCTTGTCTACGTTATTTCTCCCTTAGAATCTCTCCTGTCATTCTTTGTTCCATGCCACACCAATATGTTATTTCCAACACAATATCCAGTTTCCCACCACACACCTAACATGAAACTTAAAGCCCTCCCAACAAACTCTTATCCTGGCCTTGTAAGACGTGTGTCACCCGTGGTCCACCAAACCACCACCCGAGTGTCATGATCATTGATCCAGAAAACGACTTGCTCCTGCTTTTACTTTTTTTTTTTTAAGATTTATTTATTTATTTATTTATTTGAGAGAGAGAAATCACAAATAGGCAGAGAGGCATGGGGGGTGGGGTGTTGCAGGATCCCCGCTGAGCAGAGAGACCCATGCCATCCCAGGACTCTGAGATCATGACCTGAGCTGAAGGCAGAGGCTTAACCTGCTGAGCCTCAGGCATCCCTCTTGGTCTTACTTTTAACCTAACTATGCATATTCTACACCTTTTTTTTTTTGCTCTTTCAAAGCCAATAAAAATAAGTTTCAGGATTTTTTAAGGTCTCATTTATTCTCACATGAACTGGCGGAAATGAATAACAGTCACGTTTGTGATGAATCTCTCACAGTCCCTCCATCATCCCCAGGGAGAGAAAACCTCTCATTATCCATGTCAGGATGAGGCAGAGCTGTCTTCAGACCCCTCATGGGCAATCATCATGCTCTTGCTCCTGGGGTGCTTAACTGGGTCTGCTGAACTCAGGGGTACCTGTGGGTTTTTCTTCCCTGGAGGTCTGTGAGATGTTAGGGGTCTTCATAAGGAACAGTTCTGTTTTAGGGACAAAAACATGAAATATTATTTTTGTTGAATCCTGAGTTTCCATTTACTAATCTTTTGGCAGGATTTTTGCCTCCTCACCACATTAAAAAAGAATGTTTGGACAGTTTTTCCTGGACAATTTTCTCTACTCTAAATAGGAAATCTTCATCAGCTCTAACAAAGAGGGAGAGAAAGAATGTCTCCATTCTTCCCCCTCTAAGTGGGTGTCCAGACTACTAAGACAGCCGGTTGTGCTGATCTCAGACAGGAGGTGTGCCCGAACTTCTGGCCGACGGAGACAGTTTTTCAGTGGCCCTGTGTGGGATCGAAGGTTGATCGGAATCTTCCTCCTTTACAAGAACTTCTCCTCTGGTACATGGGCTCCTCTTTATACAACTGTCTGTGGGGTTTCTGGCAAACCTGAGTTTGAGTTGGCCTGATGGCTCCACTTCCTCTCAAGACAGTTTTGTTGCATTTCTGGATATTAAACATTAGCCAAAAACAAAAAAATCACCTCGGCTGGGTGTGCGGCCAGCTGTCCACTTAGACCAGCACAGACCACAGCACGAAGAAGTCATTTCCCTCCGCCATCCCAATGCTTTTCCTGCTGGCTGGCTGTCCCCAGGCCCTGGAGAGACCTGAACGTCTAGATTTAGCTTCTTAATCAGTGACATGATATGATTACTGTGAACAGTAGTTCAGCATCAAATTTTGTAATCACTAGAGTGTCAACATTCGTCATTTCAGGGAAAAAGAAAAAAAAGGCTATGAAGCTTTTGGTAAATACCTACTGTAACCACCATCTACTAGAAATATGAAGGCTGGTTTCTGAAAATAATTAAACGAGAAAAAAATAAAAATAAAAAGCTCCGGTAAGCCCTTGAGGTGTATGAAACAGAATATCTAAGCTTATGAACCGCACTGTAACTTTTAAAAGTTGTTCTTTTAGTTGATCTAAATTTTATTCCATGCTCTGGATAATACCAAGTCAGAAACTCCCTTGAAGTCTAACATGAAATAATCAGATGGGCAGTGTATTGTACAAGTCTGGTAAGAAGAAAATAGAAAGATTTTTTAGCTTCCTTTTTATTGGTCTGATTTTTAAACCCTTGGGTGTGTCAAGAAGTAGAATTCAAGTAAGTACGGGAAAACTTCTCTGAACACCGTCCTTCACTTGTCAGTTACTTTAGGGCAGTATGAGATGGATAGAAATGTATCTGTTTGATTTTGTTCTTTCTCTTTCCCCGGGATTTTCTGAGTTTCCTGGTTATTCAACTGAGCACAAATTGCTGTTCATAAAGATACCCTGCCATGATTCCTGATTTGCTGGCTGTCATGCCCATTAATACCAAACTAGGCTGTCAGACTGTCACTCCTTGTTGTTGTCACGATTTGTTGCATACAAGGTACCTGATTCAAGAGGGAAAGGGGGAGAGAGAAAAAAACCCTCCGTGGTCCTGTTTCTTCTTGGGAAGTACACAGGAGTAATGCAAAACTTGAGGGAAAAACACACGCACTACTTCCATCCCTAACAATTAATTGCCAAGTACAGAACTTGGATATATTTTTAAGAGGAACACACACCCCTCTTGGAGCTTAAAATGTGGTGGAGTTCAGATCAGCTCTCAGAAACATTCCCCTGCACAGTTCTCAAGTTGCTTCATCTGACATAGCTCAGAGCACATTCTCCAAATGAAGAGAAACCCCCATTGCTCAGAGCACACGGGGCTCACCAGGCCGTTATCAGGCACCTGAGGGTGGCATGTTGGCAAGCGGCTCTGAGAAGGAAGTTCTAGCTCTCCCAGAGCCCGAGACGTGGAGTATCTCGTGAGGTTTAATTGCAGTGCCATTACTCATTCCGGTTTGGGGCAGGGTTTTACTCTGCCTTTAAAGAACAGTGGCGTTGAGTGACGGCACAGAGTTTGTCACCAGCAACCCTCTCGCCCTGTGCGGGTTTGTCCCGTCCCCTGCTTGGCGGGAATCTCCCTGCTCCTGAGAGGATGGGAGGAGGCAAGCTTCTCCTTCATGACCCTTTTTTCCACATGGGGTAAGAGGTCCTGCCCACAGCTGGATGGGTTTTTGAAAGTTCCAGAGCCCTTGGTGGAGGTGGAGCTGGCAACCCCTGGAGTTCACCCTCAGCTCCGCTGCCCTCCCTGTGAGAGTTCCTCCTTCTCCCTCCTTTAGCTTGCCTCTCTCCATGCCAGCACACCTTTCCCCCTGAGTGAATAGCACTTCTCTTTTGTCCCTTTCCTCTACACCCCCAGTTTTTCTATAGTGTCTAGCCCCTCTTCAAGAACAGAGTCTTGGGTATTATCTTTGAGTCTGTGTTTCTACTCAGGAGAAGCAAATGATGAATCCAGATAAGGGGCCCTCCACCATCATCCTCACAGACTCACCCATCCTTTGCTTGAATCTCCTCAGTGAGAGCCTCACTCTGGAGGGGCCGTTTCCATGGGCAAGACACTCATAGGTTCCTCCTTGTGGGACTGTGAGCCTCCTTGTGGACAGTGACCACATGAAGACTTCAGATGTCTTCTTTTAAGCCTGTCTCCTACAGGCTGGACATCTTCACCTCTAAACCTCTCTAATCATCTCACCATATCTGTTGTAAAATGAAATTTCCAGACTGAAGACCATATTCTAGATGTGATAGGCTCAGCATGGGATATGTGCCAAACTCCTTCCTGTAATCTTTATACTTTGTCCCATTTATAAGTCTAAATTAGTTTTCTTTTTCTTCCTTTCTTTTTTATCCCCCAGCTACAGTGTACCATTGGAAAACATGTACTTTCTAGTCAACTTAGATGCACTGAATATCTACTATGAATGTAAAAAATTTAGTCATTTAGATGCTTGGCATCCCATTTCAGGTATTCAAATCTCACAGAGGTTTGGGACTAATTTTCCAGTTGATATGGAAATTTTGTCATGTTACTTTACCCCATAATTTGCAATAATTTGAAAGAATGAAAATTTAAAGATTAGTTTCTAAAAGTAATTAAATAGGGGCATCTGGGTGGCTCAGTCATTGAGTGTCCGCCTTCAGCTCACGTCCTGATCCCAGGGTCCTGGGTTCGAGCCCCACATCAGGCTCTCTGCTCAGCAGGAAGCCTGCTTCTCCTTCTCCCACTCCCCCTGCTTGCGTTCCTGCTTTCACTCTCTCTCTCAAATAAATAAATAAAATCTTTAAAAATATAAATAAAAGAAATTGAATATATAGTGAATTAAAAATTAAGCTTATACTATAAAAATTGCTAGTAACTAAAGCAGTGAAATTTCCATGCCTTCTGGAATAATAGCCATAACTTTTGTATCACAGAGCATGTGACCAATCCCATGGCAAGTGCCTTCGCATGAAAACAGTGCTTCATGCAATTCGGGGTCTACCCGCGTGACCATCACCCGTCGGCCCACCTTTGAAGTACATTCGCTGGAATACAAGGGAGTAAGCCACACAAATATTGTAAAGACAGACTGAAATCTTTGAGGTATGAAAACACAACTTCAAGAAGAAAACATAAAAGAATATTTTTATTACCTTAAGATAGGGGGAAAAAATCTCTTAGAACACAAAAAAGGACTTAACTATTTAAAAAGGTTTATAAATTACACTTTGTTCACATTAAGACCTCTTATTTAGCAAAAGACATCATTAATGGGGTCAAAAGTCATGCCACAGACTGGGAGAATATATTTGTAATACATCTATCCAAAAATGGCACTTCACAAGAAAAATATCTCCATGAGCTCACACTAAGCTGTTTGCTGTCTTTAGGCATCTGAAATGCTACTATAGTAAAATGTCTGGGCAAGGATCCGGAGCAGGTAGCATTCTCATATATTTCTGATGAGAGTATACATTGTTATAAAAACTTTGGGAAAATATTAGGCAGTAGGAAGTAAAACTAAATGTGTGCCTACATTCCAACTCAAGAAATCTGTGCCTAGGTAGTGTCCAACAGAAACATGTAGAAACATCTCACAGACATGATGTTGGGTGAAAGAATCTCACTGAAGAAGCATATAAATTGATGGTGCCATTTGTAGGGAGTTGGTAACAGACAAAACTATTTTCTGACTTTTTTTTTAAATCTGAAGAGTGGGTGTCTTGGGAGGTTATTGATTGAGAAAGGGCAGAAGAGTACTGGAATGTTCTAAGCCTTAATATCAGTGGGGCTATGTAGATGTGTATCTATCTATCTATCTATCTATCTCTAGGTCTATGTATACAATTTTTAACTTCATGCATCTTGTTGTATTAGGTCATATTCTAATAAACAAGTAAAACAAATGGGTTATGAAAGGCAGGAAACCTTCTCTTAAATAAACAAAACCCAGCAGAGGCACAGGCAGAGATTGGCTGCAAGAGGAGGAAGGTCAGAAGCAACAGGAAGCAGGACCCCTCAGACTCAGGCACACAGAGTCTGCTGAAGATCAAGAATGGACAAGAGCTCTGCCAGCCGGAAGTCAATAAATGCGATTTTGAAAGCACTGGGGAAAGCTGTAAATACCAGCTGTAAACTGGTAGATTTTTATCCAAATACAGTTATGTTAATAACCCTATTAAATGTAAGTAGACTAAATATACCAATTAAAGATAGATATTCTCAGACTGAATAAAAAAGAAATAGGCAACTATATGTTGTCTTCAGGTGTCTACTTTAAATACAAGGTTACAGAGAGGTTAAAGTAAAAGGACATGAAAAAGTTATTCCTTGTTGACACTAATGAAAGTGTGGTTTTCTTAATATTGTATGATGTAAACTTCAAAAAAGGGAAGATTTCTTGGTGTAAAGAAGGACAATATATAATGACAAAAGAACCAATTTACCAACATAAATAAATAAATAAATAAATAAATAAATAAATAAATAACAATCCTAAAGGGCTACACATCTAACAACAGGGTTATAAAATACAGAAAGAATAGACTTAGAGACTGAAAGGAGGAACAGAAAATCCAAAATTATAAATAGATTTCTGATTTCAGCATCAAGATATAAGTAGCTTCTAAGTCATCCCATCACCACCAATGTTACAGCAAGAAAAACCTGAACAAACTGAAAATTTACAAGTTTCATGCATTGCTGATGTGAACCTACAGCCACTATGGAAAACAATCTGACAGTTTCTTAGGCAGTTAAACATAAAATTACCTTATAACCCACAAATCCCAATCCCAGATCTTACGCCCAAGGAGAGAAGACTTATTGTTCATATGAATACCTGTACGTAAAAATCTAGAGCAGAATTATTCATAATCACTTGAACGGGAGACAATTAACTGATGAATGGGTAACCAAACTGGAACATCTATAAAATGAAGTACTAGCCAGTAGTAAATAACAAACTACTAATACTATAATAAGGACAATCTTAAATGCATTTGCCATGTGAAAGAAGCCAGACCCAAAAGGCTACATGTTAAATGACATTCTGTAAAAATTAAACTATAGAAATAGACTAGTGTTTCCCAGGGATTGGGACCCCAGTGATTGGTCATCACAAATGTTCACAAGGAAAGTTTTAGGAATAAAGAAATGTTCTGTTTATTGATTGTGGTGGTGGTTATATGCTTATTTTCATTTTTTAAAAACAAATGAAACTGAAAAACAATATGGAGTTTCCTCAAGAAGTTAAAAATAGAGATGTCCTATGACCCAGCAATTGCACTACTGGGTATTTAACCCAAAGATAGAGATGTAGTGAAAAGAGGAGGCACCCCAATATTCATAGCAGCAATGGCCACAGTCGCCAAACTACGGAAGGAGCTGAGATGTCCATCAACAGAAGAATGGATAAAAAGATGTGGTTCATGTGTACTATGGAATATTACTCAGCCATCAGAAAGGATGAAACCCACCATTTACATCAACATGGATGGAACTGGAGGGTATTATGCTAAGTGAAATCAGTCAATCAGAGAAGGACAACTATCATATGGTTTCACTCATATGGTGGAATATAAGGAATAGTGCAGAGGACCATAGGGGAAGGGAGGGGAAACTGAGTGGTAGGAAATCAGAGAGGGAGACAAACCATGAGAGACTCTTAACTCCAGGAAACAAACAGGATTGCTGGAGGGGAGGTGGGTAGGGGGCCAGGGTAACTGGGTGATGGGTATGAAGAAGGGCACGTGATGTGATGAGCACGGGGTGTTATACACAACTAACGAATTATTGAACATTACATCAAAAACTAATGACATACTATATGTTGACTAATTGAATTTAAATAAAAAATAAAAGGAAAAGGATCATGAGTCTCATCTTTGCGTGGAACCTGGGGTTTTTATTAATTGTGGTGTGGCACACGTGTCCCCTCGGGCATCCAGAAACTGGTCAGAATAAGGACAGGGTCCAGGTGTCCATTGTAAGTCACTCTATTCCCTGGAACCAGGAGATCTTGGTGTCCAGATGTCTAACTCCAGTAGTCCGGAATATGCACATGATGACCTCCCCGCAGTCACTGATTAGATGCTATCAATCATGATAAAGTCTCCAAAGATACCATGAACTCCTTGCCCTTATGAAGAGGATGTACATTAAGGCATGTGTAAGGCGAAGGTGCAGGTCCTGGCAAGGATAGAAGCAAGAAAGGCAGCAAAAAGCAGATTTTCACGGAACCCTCCAGTTTCCCTGTCTCAGAATGCTACAAAAAGCCACAGGAGAAAGGATGGTCCTGATATTAGTAGGATGGATAAAAGCTCAGACTTTGAAGCCAGTGTGCTTATGTAGGAATTCCCGCTCTGACGGTTAACTGCGTGATCCTAGGTTAGTTACTTATTTTCTCGGTGTCTCTTGTTTTTCCATCTGCAGGACAGGGTTAATAACAGCCTTTCGAGAGTTAACACATGTACACTTAAAACGGTGCTGATGTGTAGTAAGTGCCACGCAGGTACTTTCCATAAAATGAAAAATGGCATGCCTTAAACAACTAATGACATGTAGGAAAAGAAATCAATTTGACCTTGATGTTTTAAACATCCTTTTTCAAGGGGCACAGATTTAGTGAAATAGGCTTACATTTCTTTCTTCGCCAGTCCAAACTATCTGGTTTTGAAATAAACAATATTATATAGTTCTAACAATGAGATTTAAGGTTGCCTTTTTCAATTTTTTGAAAGAGTCCATGGACAGGTGAGAAGATAATAAAAATTATAATAACTAAATAAAAATGTAATGGGAGAGCCCACTAAATTTGGAGGTGAAGGAATTAGGGACAGCTTAGAATTTCTGGACCTTGCCTCCAAATACAATCACATTGGGGTTTAGAGATTTAACAGACACATTTTCAGGGGGACATGAATAGTCCATGATAGTATATAACATACATTAGGGTGTTAGCCACCAGAATCATTAAGAATACTAGGTTAAAAAACGAAAAAAAAAAGAATAGGGGTGCCTAGCTGGCCCAGTCAGTTAAGCATTCAGCTCTCAGTTTTGACTCTGGTCATGATCTCAGGGTCCTGGGGCCCAACTTCCTGTTGGGCTCTGCACTCAGCAGGGAGTCTGCTTGTCTCCACCTGGCTCTGCTCCTCCCCCTGCATTCTCACTCTCTCAAATAAATAAATATTTTTTAAAAGTATAATATTTTAATATTATGAATGAGGAATAAGAATGGGAACTGGAAGTAGAAAAAAGGAATTATTTATTTTTGATGTAACTACTTAGCATGCTGTTGGAATTGTTTTTTGCTACGTACACATATGATTTCAAAAGTAAAAAGAAATATACTTTGAGAAACACCCCAAATACTGGTTGTTTATATTGTGTTCAGTCACGTCCTTATTCCAACCAGGGTTACTTTTCGGGATTGAAATCATTGTCACAGGACTTTATTAAGCGAATAAAAAGAGGAAAAAAATCCTAATGCATCTTTATAGGAAAATATAGTTTTAATGTTATTTTCTTTTGTTTTTCAAAATACATTTTCCTCTTAAGGTTTTTAATAATTAAGTCTTTATAAGGGAAAGGAAATAAGATGTTGCCATAATTGAGATGTAAGAAAACTTCAAACATAGAGGTTGTTTTTTATGATTCCTAAGGGGAAAATCTGATAGTTATTTAGACCAAGAATCTGAATAACAATGATGTGTGCATAGCTTTAAAAATAATTTGTTGGTGGCTGCTACAGTTTAAACCAGTAACTTCTTACTTCTTTGTAAGGTAAATAGCTTTTTTGACTTCCAAATTGCAAGGACAACTTAGGGTCAAGATCAGGTGTCTGGCTGATAGGAAATAAACAAGACTGTCAAAATGGCAGAAGAGTGGCACGCACCTGCCCGAGACACTGACACAACCCCTGTTTCTGGAAGCACTCGGACTCCAGGGAGTACTCAGAGGGTCCAGAGGCTACTTAGTCAGCCAGCCCGTTCTGGAGTTAGTTAATTTTGGAATTCATAATTCAATGCACATACAGCTGGTGTTTGAAGCCAGGAGATCTTTAAACTGTCTCTCTACCAGGAACTTTCAGTCCTAGATCTTCATGGGAAGGCAGAAGCACTTATTTTAGAAACAGAAGGAAAAAGAGGCCAAGGTTAAACAGTGTGCTGGGAAGGTGATGGCAACGAACAATGAGAGAATAAGGCGGGCAGACGGGACTTTCTCTGGACGACATGTTCACGGGGCCGTTGGGCTCCTATTTGAGTCACAATTACTGAAAACGGCTCTTTACTGGTTCCCACTATTCTCCCCTCTCATTCAGCAGAGCATAGAAATAGAGAACAGAAAACCCGATGATCTTCTAATTATCCGCGAAGGATGCTCTGTGTGAGCTATCATCTGCCCTCCTATTTTAGAGAGGCAGAATAGTCTTAAAATTGTCTTCATTTCTAACTTTCCCCTTTAGCCAACTTGCAGAGTTATCTCTGCCAACAATTTCTAGCAGCGCTACCTGAAGATCTATTGACCCCATAGTATTTTCTAAATGTCAACGTTGAGTTAATGGAGTGAGATTGCAACAGGTCTGCCTTATTAAACTGCATTTAATGGCATTGTGGGGATCACCAGCTTCCATAAGCATGTATCCCCACCCTTCCTTTATCACAACAATATATATTAATTTTGGAGTTTCAGGGGCAATTACAGCAACCAACAGATGCTCTAGCCGCCAATCAAAGTCCTAGCGTGGAAGTTCGCACCTTCTCACGGGACAGGTTCACTGCCTCATTGAACGCAAACCAAACAGCATGATGACCTTCAAAGTGATGGCACCACCAGGCCAAATGAAGATTTTAACCAAACCAGCACTTTGCATAAGCATCCTGAACTTCACTGAAAAGGATAGATAAAGAAGGAATTTCATAAGAAAAGAAGACATCTGTTGCCTCCCCTGTCTTGGCTTCTTACACTGCCAGGTTCCTGTGGATAGCTTTTGGTCCACTCATATTTCTGGGACAGGCAGAAATCTTCCCAGTGAGCTCTTTAGAGTGTGAACATCAGAACTTCAATAGCCATATTATCAGGTAATAAATATAAGACCGGTGTGGGTCATTTCTTGAAATACCTATCCTTCACATGGTAAAACACTGCGGTAGCTACAATCAGATCAAATTGAAGGGAGGAAACAACAAAAACAAAAACAAACACAAACACATATCTTCAAATAACAACCAACAACAAAAGTTATTTCTTAGTGAAGAAAGGGACCGAATTGCTGGGATTCCCTCAGGTTTTATTATGAGTGTCCATTTCCGGGTTTTGTTACAGTTTATTGCCTCAAAACATGAATGCATCTGTCTCCAATGATGCTTATTTTTTCCAGCCATTTCCCACTGCATTAGTGACAAAAACCCATCCAATGGTGCCCATTCTATTTCAGTTTTATCACATCACTATACTCAGAAGGGCTGAATGCAATTTTTAAAAATAAAATAAAACAATGATTTTTGCCATCCGAAACCTGCTTTGAAGACTTCTGTGAAAATTTGGTGGTGGGATGATGCAGGCCGATGGGAGAATGAAAACATCTCCACTTTAAAAAAATTCTGCCTGTTGAAATATAAAATACCACAGGTTAAAAAGCAATTTCCCACACAATCCCCAAGGTTAAAAAGAAATCTGGATTGACTCTGAAACTTGCAAATATTGCTCCCCAAGTGTGACTTCCTTCTCCGTCTCTCTTTTTGGCGTTCTTTGTAATGCAAAAGTTTTTAATTTTGAATATTGGGGAGTTCAATTTACAGATGATTTTCTCTTATGGTATTCTGCTTTTGGTGTCATACTAAAACTCTGCCTACCTTGTGGTTATAAAGAGCTTCTTTAATGTTTTATTCTGAAACTATATAGTTTTTATGTTTTATATTTAGATCTATGATCTATTCTGAGTTAATTTGTTTGAAGTGTAAGATTTAGGTTGATTTTCATTTCCGTGTATTTAAAGGTGCAAATGTCTCAGCAACATTGGGAGGAAGAGTGTCCTTCTCCACTGAACTGTCTTTGTGTCTTTGTCCGAATCACTAGACCATGTCTGGATGGGGCTACTTACACTTCTTTTCCCCTGGTCTGTGTGTTGCTTTATCAGTTCTACACTGTTTTGATGACTGCAGCTTTAGAGCACTCCTTAATATCAGAAATGGAAGCCTCCCAGTTGACTCCTTTTCAAAATACTTGAGCTGTTCTAGTTCCTTTACATTTCCACCCACGCTTTAGAATCCGCTGGTAAATATCTACAAAGAATCCCCGCTTGGATTTTGTTGGTGATTGCAAAGAACCTGCTGTATATCGCTGTGTAGAGAGTTCACATGGCGACTGTGCTGCGTCTTCTGAAGTGTGAACACGGCCTTTTCCTTCTGTTTTAGGGTCTTTGTTCCCTATCAGTAACATTTTTTTTTTCAGTTTTTCACAATATATTTCCTACACATAATTTTGCTAGGCTTATAACCTAAATATTCTGTTCAGAGTAGAGATATTATAAATGGTAGTCTTCTCTAAATTAATATTCCCAGTTGTATATTGATTTTTTATAGAAATAAAATTGATTTTTGTATGCTGACCTTGTAGTTTGTGTCCTACTATTGTTCTATCTCCACTTAATCCTGAGTTTTTCTTGTTGTCGGAATTTGTGTAGATGTCCTTTATCAAATTAAGGGATTTCTCCTCTATTCTTACTTTTCTGAGGGTTTTTATTATAAGTGCATGTTGACAGCTTTTTATGTATCTACTGAGATAATTATGCCAGTTTTCTTTTGGTATATTGGTACATTGTACAGTGTTGCTACATTACATTGACATTTTAATGTTACTCATATTTGGTAATACTTGAAGGTTGAAACAGCATTACTTTTCTGGGGTGAATCCCTTTAGGTCATGATGTATTATCATCCTCTAATGCAGGAGAGTTTTTTTGCAAGACTGTAACACAATACTACACAGTATTTACGTTGATAGTGATACAGTCTAGTAATCTTAATCAGATTCTCCTAGTCTTAGTAGTACTAACACACCATGTATGCAATGGTGGTTTGCATATTCCTTGTATGCAATTTTATCAGATATGCAGCGTGCATGTCCACACCATCACAGGCAAGACACTGAGCTATGTCACGGCTATGAGGATGCCTCATGTGCCCCTTCTACCACCATGCTTGTTTCCCCCCACTCAGCATTTCTCCTGCTTCCCCACCTCATCCTGAATCCTTGGCAACAGCTAATCGGATCTCATCTCTGGAATATTGTCATTCCAAGAAAGCTCCATAAAAGGAGTCAGTCATATGGCATATAACCTTTTGAGACTGGTTTTTTTCCCAGTGAGTATAATTCCTTGGAGTCATCTAAGTCATGTGGGCCAACAGCTCACTCTCTCTTGCGGCTGCGTGGTCCTCCATGCTCCACCCGTCCTCTGGTTTGCTTAACTGTTCAACCATTGAATGACATCTGGGCAGTTGTCAGTTTTTAGCTACTCTAATAAAGCTGCTATGAACATTCACGTACAAGTTTTCGTGTGAGCATAAGATTTAATTTTTCTGGAATAAATCCCCAAGAGTGCAACTGCTGGGTTTCGTGGTAGTTTCATGTTTTAAAAGCAACTGGCAAACTGTTTTCTGTAGAGGTTGTATCATTTTACATACAACCAGCAATGCAGGAATGATCCAGCTTCTCCTTGCCAACATTTGCTAATGTCACTATTTTTTATTTTATCCATTTTGATAGGTGTGTAGCGATATCTCATTGTGGTTTTAATTTGCATTTCCCTGATGGCTAATGATGTTGAGCGTCTTTTCATGTGCTTATTTGCCATCTGTCTGTTCTCCTCAGTAAAATGTCTCTTCACATGTTTTGCCCATTTTCTAATTGAGTTTTTGTGTGTGTGTGTGACTATTGAGTTTTGAGAGTTCTTTATCAGTTCTAGATACAGATATTTTATGGGGTACGTGGCTTCCCCCCAGTGTGTACCTGCTGTTTCATTCTCTGCTGGGGTCTCGCAGGACTCTGATGTTCAAGACTCCAGGGAGAAAGGACCTTCTCTGGGCCCCACCTTTCATTAGTCTGGAGGCTGGAAAACCCTGGACTGGGTCCTCTTTCTCTGTAGTGTGGGTATCCTAAGATGCCTTGCTTCTCTGTTATCCCCACAGTCCTCACCTCCTTAGCCAAACTGTGTTAACTTTTCACTTTACGGAATGTTCCTTTGGTTGCTTCTTAAACTATTTCCAGGCTTTAGCAGGAAAGCATAGAGAAATGAGTTTATGCCATCTTGTCTGGACTGGAGCAGGCCATCCCCATTTAAAGTGATGGGTTAGGTTAAAATCCGCCAACTTAATAGTTGTTTTCTACTTCTTCCATCCTTCTTTGTTTCCTTATTCCCAACTTTTCCTCCTTTTCTTGGGTTAATTAAAACGTTTTTATGATTCTTCTTATCTCCCCTACTTACTTATTATTTATATCTTTCTTTTTCCTAATGTGATTGTCAACTCACCAGAGTCTACTTCCAAACACTATTACTCTTTGCATGTAGGATAACAACCTTAAAACAGCATATTTCCCATTATTGTCTACATCCTTCATTCCTCCCAGTGTGTGACTACAACTATCCCAGGTAAGCAAGTAACAAGTCTTTCTTCTTGAAGGTGTCCATTTCTCCTTCAATTTTGGGTAAGTTGTCTGCTCTGTATCTTCAGTTCTCCAATGGATTAAAAAGAAATTTATGAATTTGAAGTTAGATTGGATTTTTTTCATTCTAAGTTTTGGAGAAATCTTCTTTCCCATTCATCGCATCCCTGTGCAGAAGTTCTGGTCTTTAAATGTGAAGCTCTTTCATGATGTATTTCCCCGATTGTGTGAAGTTGGATTCGATTGCTAAAATCTTGCTAATGATGTTTGCTTCTACGTCCATCAGGTATGTTGAGCTGTAGATTTCTTTTTTATAACTTTGTTCATTTGGTTTTGATATCAACTTCACGCTGACCTCATAAAATGAATAGGGAAGTAGTCCCTACTCTTCTATTTCCTGCAATATTTTTGAGGGATTATTATATTTTACCATAATGTTGGGTTGAATTTACCAGTGAATCCATTTGGATCTGGAGTTTTGTAAAGGTAAATATTTTTTAAAAGATTTTATTTATTTATTTGACAGAGAGAGAGAGACCACAAGTAGGCAGAGAGGCAGACAGAGATGGGGTGGGGGGGGGGAGAAGCAGGCTCCCTGCTGAGCAGAGAGCCTGATGCAGTCCTTGATCCCAGGACCCTGAGACTGCAACCTGAGATGAAGGCAGAGGCCTAACCCACTGATCCACTGAGCCACTGAGCCACCCAAGTGCTCCTACACATAAATATTTTAAATTACAGATTACATTTCTTTAGTGTATGTAGAGTCATTGAGATTATTCATTTCTTCTTGAGTGAGTTTTGGTAATCTGCATATTTTGAAGTATTTATCCATTTCAACTAACTTGGAAATGTTATTGGCATAAAGTTTTTCATAATTTTTATCTTATTATTCTTTTCTTACTCTTATCCTAAATGTAGGATATCTAGTAGTGTCCTCTCCGGTATCTCTGACATTGTCTTGTTATTGATGTTATTATCATTATGTAATTTCTGTAGTGTTTGTAGTAATGCCCCTTTTTTCATTCCTGACATTGTAATTTGTGTCTTAGTTCCATTTTGTCTGGTTTGTTGTGACTGAATATGTTTCAATTTTCTTTTCGTAGAACCAGATTTTGTTTTTATTGACTTGTTGGTCCATTGTCAAATTTATTTACCTTTTCTCTTTATAATTTCCCCACTTCTGTTTACATAAGGTTTCATTTGTCCTTTCTTTTTTCCACTTTCTTGAGTTATAATTGACATGTAATATTGTATAAGTTTAATTGTCTGAACTGGTGACTTGATACATGTATATATAGTGAAATGATCCCTACAGTAAGGTTAGTTAAGGCTTATCTTAATGTGGAAGCTCGGATCATTGATTTTATAACACGAACATTTAGTACCATACATTTTTCTCAGAGTGTTGTTGCAACTGCAAACCGCCTTTTGAAATGCTGGTTTTTATTTAATTCAGCTTAAACTATTTTCTAATTTACATTGTGATTTCTTCTTTGGCCCATAGATTATTCTGATGTGTGTTATTTAATCTGCAAATACTTATGGATTTTTCACATATCTTTTTGTTATTGGTTTCTGGTTCAATTCTGTTTTGATCAGAGAAAATAATTTGTTTCATTTCAGTCTTTTAAAGTTACTTATTCTTGTTTTTATGGCCAATATTAGTCATTTGTAATTGTGGAAAGATAAGGCTTAGCTGGGTTTCCCAGTGTTCCTGACACTCTTCATATGCCCTGAGAATTTCATCTATACTCGTGGGTCTGGCTAATTGCTCTGATCCACAAAGATGATACAAGTTCTCTTATCTTTCAAGATGTCAAATAGTGACTGCCCAATAGTGACATTCATCCAGGGTGAATGAAGCCCAGGACACTGCAGACATCTCTAGGTGATAAGACCCTACATACATAGGGCTGCTGGTTAATGAAGAGATTTATTACTCACCAAAGGACTGGGATAAGGACAGGACCTTCTAGAATGGACAAGAGTAGCTACCTCTTCTTGCTTAAAGAACAGGAATATCTTTTTATTCTTGTTCTTCACTGTGCTGGTTTCCTAGAGCTACTGTAATAAAATTGTGGCTTAGAACAATAGAAATATGTCCTCATGATTCTAGGAAAGGAAGGTTTGAATTTGAGGTAGGGCAGCACTCCCTCTGAAGGTTCCTGGGGAGAATATGGTTTGTGGCTCCACTGGAATTCTTTGGTTTACCACAGTCTATGTCTCCATCATCACATTCTCCCTCTGCCTCTGTGCCCTTCACTTTATATTGACTCTAGCCACATCAGGTTAGAGCCCACCCTAGTGACCTTTTCTTAACTTGATTATCTCTTGAAAGGCCCCATTTCCAAATAAGATTGCATTAGCACGTACCAGAGGTTAGGACTATAATATATATTTTATTTCAAATAAAATAAATAAATTAATATATTAATTTTAAACAAAATTAAACCCACAACAGATGATTGCTAAAAGTGTCAAATTTAACATGTCCGTATTGAAATTCTAATATGTCCAACTGAAATATCTGCCGTCAAACTCCCTCTTGTCTTTTGATGCTAAGTTTACCTACCAATTACCCAGATCAAACATCTTGGAGTCACCTCTGACTATTCTCATTTTCTCATAACACATGACCAATATCTAAGAAATCTTGATTTTCTGACCACTTCTGTTGTCACTGCTTTGTTTCAAGATATCATATTTATAATTGTTTTATTATATTACCTTGTGTCCCTGTACTATACCTTATATGACAGTATCCTAATGGTTAATTTTTGCTCCAAATGTTCACTATTATAAATGGCATTGTGGCAATGATTCTCATGCAAACATCTTTCTACACTTACATAATTATCTCTTCTAAAAATCAAATCGTAGAAGTTGTAGTCAACTTACAATTTGTTCAAGTGCCTTTCGAAAAGTTGTACAAACTGGTTCCTTTCAAATGACCTGCCAATTCATAGCTAAGATAAACTTTACATTCTGATATGGGTGTTGGTTTTTGAGAAAAGTTGAGCTATTTGTTTCTTCTGTTTACTTTAAACTAATGTTTATTGTATGACCACCAGAAACCAAGTGCTGTTGTAGACACGGGTTCCTGCCTTCCTGAAGCTTAAATTCCAGTTGGGAAGACAGACTATAAATAATAAACATAGTAAACGAATGAGTTATATAGTATATTAGAAGGTGACATCTACTGTGTCCAACATTCTGTTCCCGACACATGTGTTAATATGTAAATAATACATAGAGATGCATATTCTCTGAAGAAACAGGAGCTGTCTCTACCATGCTCCTTACTTCCTTCAGAGCTCTCAGAATTGCCTTTAACATCCCTATTTCTACCAACAGTCTCTTCAAGGGAATTTGTGCTTTTCCTATTACTCCCCTCAAAATAATTTGTTCACCTTCTAAACGTTATCCAATTCCACAGGCTTTCAATATGTTTAAGTATCTGTTCTAGCAGCACCCCACTCTTGGTACCAAACTGTGTCTCAGTTGGGGAACTACCAGAAATCCAGAACCAGCAGCGTGTGTGTGTGTGTGTGTTCTATAAATAAAGACAGAGAGAGTGACAACGAGGCTTACACAATCGTGGGGGCCTATCAGTGAGGAACCTTCACTTGTAAATCCTTTCCTCCGACCGGATGATCTGAGCCTGCATTATCAGGGGTGATCTCCCTTCCTTAAAGCCGGCTGAAAAATAACTTCACAGCAATGCCTGGGTTTGGGTTTGATTGAATAACTGGGCGCTACAGCCTAGCCAAGTTGTCACGTAAAACCAGCCATCGCACTCACACATGGGCAGTTTGTGTGGGAAGAATTCTCATCAGTTTTTATTGTGTCGCCTTAGAGGTAAAAATTAGGGGCAAAAAGGGGCCATCAGACTTATTATTTACTGTGAGGCATTTAATCAGAAATCTGTCCCTGATCCAGAATGCCTCATGTGTGAATTCAAGATAAAATTAACAAAGATGAATATTAAAAACCCAACAGTAATCTAATAATAAAACTATAAATTTTAAGGGAAAGTTTTACTAGTTTAATTAAATGTTACAATTTTTGAGAACACCTTCCAAAACATGCATCAATAATTTATTGCTATAACTCAGCTCAGTATCTCAACATCTGTTGACTGTGGATAAAATTCTTCTGTGCTCACTAGATTGTTGATAGAAAATTACACTGTATGGTGTTTATTACCCAGTTATGGAAACCATCAAATTGACTGTATGATGTACTTTGGCTTCTTCATTCATGTCTTTTACCAACTTACTTTTGGAGTTCTTTTTATTGACTTCATATTTTTATTAAATTCAACATAGCTATTTGTTGCTATTTCTTGATTTTTTTCTCAACAGAGTTCTTATTATAGGTTTTATATATTTTTCTTTTATTTTATTCACCAACTAATTGATTAATTATCTTTAATATATTTTTATTTTATTTTGACCTTGAGGATGTAGCAGTGACTGTATCAAATAGGATCCTGCACTTCTGGAATTTAAACTCTTGTCCTGAGAGACACATGACCAGCCAGAGAGTACATCCCTTTGAATATCTCTTAGAGAAGCCCCTTCCATCCAGCCTGGAGTCACTGCAAGCCCAGTGAACTGATCTTGAAACACCTGCCATGCAGGAGGGCAGGCTCAGAAGACCTTCCTGCTGAGGCTGATGTCCTGCAGTTGTAAAAGGGACCTCTTTCCTGAGGAGTTTTCTCCCTTGGTTTTACCCAGGGCCACTTTTTCCAAGATACAGAATATCATGAGAAGTCTTAGGATTTAATCCACTTATAGTTTACGTTCTGCTTTCTGGAGACCAGGACAGAATTAAAGTGTTCACTTTGAGTTGAATTTTTAATTTCTTACCTACTACCCTCCCATTTACTTGAATTGTTGATGATGGCAAATTTCCACCTAGTCTTTAATTCTGTGTATCAATTTGCATATTTATATTTAATTTGTACACATACATTTTGCCCCTTTGTATCCATTTTTCCTAGGTGTTGCATGAGTAACATTCTAGGAGCATGTTTCATTCTGCCCTCTACCTGAAAATCTGGCCCTTAATGTGAAACTTACCTTAATGTCTCCTAGAACAAAATTCCTTGATATTCTTTAATGAATGATCCTTTTTGTCTCCTACGCTGTCCATGGGCATTCAAACAGATGATGCTATCTGTCAGCTTCACACAACCATATCTGTAGGCTCCAGATGAGTATCTGAAATCAATAGGGATGGAATCGTGGTAATTAAATTATAGCACTTACATATAATTACACTTATGTAAAAAATATCCACCCCTGCTCATAGCTGCTCCTGAATATGATAGACATAAATCTTTGCAAATGATCTCTTTGGGGGTGGGGAGGAGAAAGAGCGTTAATCTTTAAAATTATGCCGGGAAAAATTAGGATACTGGAACTATTTCACTTCAGAGAAATCATTTGATTCAAAGTCCAGCTTTAAACAGGTTCCTTTTAGTAATTTTTATCTTTGAAAATTAATTTTGATGCAGTTCTTTCTGCAAAGCTTCATGATGAAGAACTGATCTCCGGGGATGTTATGTGTGGGGACTGAGAAAGGCAGGACCCATGCAATCAGGGCTGTAGGCTACATACCCTGCATCACTGGGAGCGCACATCATGCTGGACACCTTGTAAGCATTTAATCAATGAACTGATGCTTGTTTGAATAAGTTGATTAATTAATTAACATCGAAAAAGAGTTCTGTTCTCCCCAGCATTCAGTAATGTGGCCTAGACGGTTACTTTGAGTTACACCAGATGTGCTACAAAGTGTGTTTTTTCCTTTTCGGTTTAAGAAATAAGACATTCAAAGTTTTTGTTGTCACTTATGTCATGCCAAATTCACAAATTTGCTCATTTTATTGTAATTTGCTTTTTCTGCTTCTCATGTCGGTGACCAATCCAAAGTTTATTTATGTAGATTCCAAATAGTCAATGCTATATGTTCCCTAGATAATAAATGTCTGACTACCTTTATCTACATGGAGTTTGAGATGAGGGGGGGGGGGGGGGGGGGCAAAAACAGGACCCTGCCATTGATATGAGTTAGCCAGTGACCCAAATTGAGAAAAGTGCCTGTGGATAGGCCACCAGCCTCTATCATCCCAAACCAGAGCAAAATGGAAGCTGCACATCTCCAAATCCTTTAAAATGCCATGACTTAGATAGCCCAGTTTATGCTTTTTACTCCAGAAATACTGGGGAATTAGTAGTCATTCCCTTTTAGGAATTTCCAAAAAAAGTACATCTATTTACCTTGATTTGACTTAGGGTTCAATTTTCAATAGCTATAAAATTGGAATAATACTAATCCTATCTACCTTATGCCTATGATAGGGAAAAAAGAGAATCGGTATAAAAGAGTGCTTTAAAATGGTAAATTTTTAAATTAGTGAGTTAGCAAAATAGGTATATAAAGTACTATACAAATATAAAATGTTATTACCATAGCTATCATCATCATAACTTTGTCAAAGGCCTAGTTTTCTCATTTTCCTCTAACATGGGAAATTTATTGGTCAAAAATTATAAATTTATATGTGAAACATACCAGAGAGGTAAAGGCATATGGAGAACTGGGTGTGGTGCATAAACAATGAATCTTGAAACATGAAAAAAATGAAATTAAATTAAGATGTTAAAAAATAAATAAATAAGAAATAACCATGAATATACTAGACCTAGTTTCGCAGCTTCTAACTCATAGTTGCAAATGTGTCACAGATAATGTCTGCATCTACATGATATGAAAACATTTGCAACTTTCAATTATTTAGCCATTTGGCCTTATGTCCATGAAACACAAACTTTTCAGTCACCATCAATGGAGACACATTTTGACCATACACCGTTGCCATCGAAGTAAGTGAGAAAAATTATTTGCTGCTTTGTAATCATTCTGGCTATTTGGAGAAAAGATGTATAACCAGAGAACCATTACCTACTTGGAATTTCACGTTTCAAGAAACTTGGTGTGGTAAAGAAAAAGGATCTGGGAGATGCAGCTGTGAGTAAAAATCGAAGTCTTCCCACAACAGCAGATGTACATCACACACGTCCTTCCTGAAGCCTGCATCTTTGGATCCCAGAAAAGTGTTCTCATGACTTAACAGTGCCCTTCTCTGAGACAAAGGACCAGGAGTCCTTTCTGGATGCAAGACGAGTTACAGCTCTGTTGGTCTCCATCTTTCCACCAGAGCTGATGGGAGACGCATAGCGGCCCCATGGAGAGCCACATTTTCTTGTTTGTCTCTCCCCACTCCGAGTTTACTGTCATGCGGTGATGATTTAACCACAAGGGTATCCCAAGACCAGCCCCAATGCAAACAACCCCACCTAACTTTCTTTTCTTTTACTGTAGCAGTCCTCACTCATTCAACGGGTTGTTACTAATCATGCTCACTTTTAAAGATAATTTAGTTTTAATACATTGTCAGTGCAATTCTCCAGGGCGCATAAAAGGCAACCCATTTTGTGAATATCTGCTTAGTGCCGCTTCCTGATTCTGGAGCAGCTTTCTAATGTTGCTGCTTTTAGCCAAGGGAAGCGACCCGAATAAGGATGTGTACAGTACACCCTGATCAGTGCTGTAACTCTTTGGATCACTGCTTTAAAATGCTGCTGGAGAGGGCGCCTGGGTGGCTCAGTGGGTTAAGCCGCTGCCTTCGGCTCAGGTCATGATCTCAGGGTCCTGGGATCGAGTCCTGCATCGGGATCTCTGCTCAGCAGGGAGCCTGCTTCCCTCTCTCTCTCTCTGCCTGCCTCTCTGCCTACATGTGATCTCTCTCTGTTAAATAAATAAATAAAATCTTTAAAATAAAATAAAATAAAATGGTGCTGGAGAGTCATGGCTGCATATCATCAGCTTTAGGGCTCTTCTGTTGGCATCTTCTTCGATTCTTATGGGGCCCATGCTGCCGGAGATGAGGCTCTCTGCTCCGGGGAAAGGTGAGAGGATGGATATTTCAGAGAACCAGAAAGCCTCTCCAAGACGCTCATAAAGCCACTGCTGTAAAAAGGGTCTGCTATTTAAGGCACTTAGCTGGGCTCCTACCACCTTCCTATTTGCTTAGGTGTGTGGAATAAAATTTATTGTGTCTAGAAAGCACCATTAATGCTTCAATACTAGACTGAGTCACACAAAATCACTTTTTTTGTGTGTGGATAAAAATGTGATCCAATATTAGCTGTTCTGTATGGTTCAGCCTAATACTTGGGAATATGTTTATCTCCCCACTGCCCCACCAATAACTTTTCCATAGAAATGGAGATTAATGCTTGACAATACAAAGGATATTAATGTTCTGATTTGCCCACATATTAGTAAATTGGCACATTTCCTTTAAGAATCTCTGGGTAGAAGCTAGCTTTTGTAGGATGTGTTTTTGTGTAGGTAGACCAGTTCATGAATAATCTTTAGTGACAAAAGCAAAATAACTTTTTTTCCCCTCACAAATTAAAAGTTTCAATAAAGTCTGGTGGGTAAATTATCTTATTTGCTCTATTCCAAGATTTGTCTGTGAAATATAGACCTCTCTGTGGATAGAAGAGAAGAATGTGAGAAGAAATCTGAGCCTAGTTCCCTCAGATAGACACATATATTGATTGCAGAAGGATCTTGATTTTAGAGCCATTAAGCTGATCCAGTGAGGGACTAGATGAGAACATTTGTAACAAGCGAATACCATTTATCCTGTTTGCATTGGAGAATGTTAGGGATTTGGGGACATCAGCCAACCTCCTGTTATGAATATGTGTATGACAGGTTCAAAGACAGAGGGGCATTTGGAATAAAATTTAATAGGTCAAAGAGCCACATTGGCTGGTGTTTATATATTTAGGAATATTTTATACTCTTCAACCTAAGACATTTTTCCTCAGAAATGAAATGTACATCTTGTTGTCAGGAAGCATATTAATTTAAGCTAAAATGAACTTTTGTTATCCAGGCTTTGAAGGAGTAAGGGTGAAGTGGTGTGTGCAGAAAGTCTGTGCTTTGAGAAAAGATGCAACCAAAAGTAAGAAAAAGCACCCTGAAAACAAGCTAATTGAGGTGGAGATAGGCCTGTTAGATACTTCTGATTTGTGTACATAGCTAGTTCAAGGCTGAAGTAAAGCTCCACTGGAAATAACTGCACAGACAATGGAAGTGAAATTGTATATCGTTGGTAGACCTCTTGATGCCCAGATCCCATGAGTGAGAGAAAATGAGGGACACCTTCAGGTAAGGTCCAGTTACATAAAGCAGAGATTGAGTCGAACCCTACCCATGGTTCTAGATGAAGTCTATTATACATACAATAATTTCATTAGAAATAAATCACCTGGTTAATTAGTTAGAATTTGTCCTTTTCAGATTAAACATATGAAGAACAAAATACTATTAACGTGAGATATGGACGCATTTCAAATCTCAGTGAGCCTCTATGGTGAGGAAAGTCATAAAGCTGTTCTCCTCTATTGTCAAATCCTATGGCATCATCACCAAACACCTGGTGGCTACCACTCGGAAGTTGTGAAACAGGTCAGGGCTTGGTTTATCCAACATATTTTTTCTCCTTTAAATAGATGACCTGAAATCTTTTCTGTTAAGTTATATTCATTTCTGATCAGTACCCGCCCTTCATTTTCTGTACCTCTGGATCCAGGAGATACGTTTTCATGATGTAACATCATTCTCCCCAGAGACAGAGAGTCCTCTTTGCGTTCACTATCTGGTCACACTTCTACTTTTTGGCCATAACCATTCCCCTGGAATTCTCACAGCTCTTAACTTGACACGCTACACAATCAGCCTTTCCGTGATGTGATATAGGACCATCTCTGTGAACATTTTGTAAAGTTTCAGAGACATGGAAGTATGCCATTCTCATGAAAGGATCATTTGGATTTATTTTTGAATCAATCATTGCACATGTTATTCATGATCTGTTTCTAATACATTAAAATATTTATTTTGAAGGTTTACTGTGAGCCAACAGCCCTCTCTTCTAGAACAGTCCACACCGACCAGGAAAATGCAGCTGTTTCAGGTAGTGTCACTAGTGGTTGATTATGTGTGTCACCATAAACTATGTTTATAAATTATGTTTATTGTGTTATAATTAGCGCTAACAGTGCATAGTACCAATAAGGTCATTAAATATGTAAATAATAAATAATAGCAATATTAATGCCAACAAGGAGCAGCGCTCAATAGCATCATGTCTACTCAGTCAGCTTAGGGCCCCATTTCTCATCATTTCACAGGGAAGACATGGAACGGAGCCAGTCATTGGTTTAATGAACACACAGCAGAGTGCAGAGGTTGAATGTAGCCTTGCTTAATGGCTAGGAAAATAAGATCTGCAGGTTGTTTTTCTAAGAAATGGGGAAATGCTGCACCATGTATCTCGTTTCACAAGGCAGCGAATTTTTGGAAATTTGAAAAGTGGGTTGAGGATGGGCAGGAGACCTATTTACCTTTTCATTTACAATGATGTCTGTTAAAATTCCTCAACACGGCTGCTCCTACATTTTCACTAAATGCGTATGAGGATATAGAAAAAAATAAGGCCATCCTAAAGCACCACAATCATAAGGACTTTCAGACAATTTACAGACTGAATCTTGGAAAAATTTTTTTCTGGTTTTCTGCCCATGAAGCTGGATTAGAGAACACACTTGAGGGGTGGACCCTAGGAATCTCAGGTGTTCTCATCCACAAGCCTACCAGGCTGCAAATGGGAAGCCAATCAAGTGAGCAAGAGTGGGCCTTGGGGCAGGTCTGCATAAACCATTCCTTTGTTTGGTGACAAAACCTCTGCAAGAAATGAGAAATGGAATATTCTGAATATGAAAAGAAAAGGCAGCATGCTAAAATATATTTCTAGTGAGAAATAAAATTAATTTTAGAAAACTCTATGACATCTTTTCAGTAGTATAGTCATGCAACAGGAGTGGAATGTCAAAGCTGGAAGATTGAATCCACCAGGACGTGATGAATGGGACACAAGAAAGGGTGGAAAGAGTGCAAGAGGCCAAAAACACAACACCGGAATGAACATTTACGCTTCGGGCAGCACACGTCGGAAATGTCAGAGCCAGAAAATTGAATTGTTAGTATGAGGGTAACTTTGAGAGCCTGCTCAGGAGGGGAAAACAGAGGAAAAGAAAACAAAAATTTTTAGGAGTCGCAAAGTCTCAGAACTGACAGGATGCCCAGACTAAAACAGTAGTTTTCTGAAAAAAAAAAAAAAAAAGAAAAGAGATGAGGAAATCTGTCAAAGCCACAGCTGAGGAAACATTTCTGGACTGAACTAAGAGCTGGTTGTGTTGATCACCATGTCACTAGGTCCCAATCATATCAAGGTCCATTATGAAAGGTCTGATCCCTTTCATAATTCAGCACTCTTTAATAACAAGCCAAGGACAAAAACAGAAATTTTAAGAAAGCACTCAAAACAAAAAACAAAGACCAACATGTCAAACAATTAAAAAGAATGTTGGAGGAGAAAGATTTTGAGATGGAAAAAAATTTGAGAAATATATTACTGATATCCTTAGGGAGGTACAAGAACATATTCTACTCATGAAACAAGAGCAGGGTATAATAAGAACAGAACATTCTAAAGTTGGAAAATCTCTGTTGAAAATTAGCTCTGTTGAAAATTGCTTACTATCATAGCAGTAGATAAGGCCTTAGTGAGTGCATTAAAGAATAAATCTGAAAATAATTTCAAAATGTCAGAGTAAACACACACACCCACACAAGAAAACTGAGAGAAAGAATATGGCAAGTTTAGTCGGGAGTCCAGGACCTGCCGTGTCAGAGTAAGTCTTCACTTCTACAGTGAAGTCCCAGTGGTGAGGGGGAGGGGCACGATTTGAAAGGAAGTAAACCAAGAAACATATATTTTAAATTTCTCTGAATTAAAGATGTGAGTTTCTATTTTGAATGGGTACACCGTGTATCTATCACTATGGACGAAAACAACCTCACAACAAGACAAAGAGTCATGACATTTAGAAAAATAGGTACAAAGAAAAGACACAATTACAGAAGGAGAAAAAAAATGCGACTCGTGCAAAAATCCAGGAATGAGAAATGCATCATACTTTTCCATAGCAACTTGGAATGCTAAAACTAATGGACAATTACCTTAAATTGCCAGGGAAAATTACTTCCAACCCAGGATTCTGTACTCATTAAACTACTAATCAAGTATGAGATAAGGATGAATACATTTTTAAACCATGCGATATCTCAAAAAGTAGCACAGTGGACTTGAGAAATCTTTGGCCAGTTCAATAAACTAATAACAATGGTAAAAAATGAAAACATTAATTTTTTAAAAATGTAAACTAAAAAATAAAATATAAAATAGGGCAGGCACTCAATTTGTTTTCTAAATCTGGCATATAGCTTATATCAAAACCAGTGGAAAATACTACCACAATAAAAGAGAAAGAATTAAGCAGCCATCTCGCTTATAAATAAGACTCAGAAATTCTACAGTGAGCTTTAAAAAATAAAATGCAACACTATCTTCCAATAATAACCATTCTTAACCAAGTAGGATTTATTTGGAGTACCAAAAAAATGTTAATTATTGGCAGTTTGTTGACATGGTGATCAGATGATTAGGCCAGTTAAAAAGGCCATAGATTCATATGAATGTATTTTTTAGCGCTCTTATCCTGCAGTCTCACCAGCCTGCTGACCACTCCAGCACTGCCTCTCTGACCTCACATCCTTCTCTCCGCCCTCAGCTCGGCCACCCTGTCCCCCATGTTCCCACCTGGGGGCTCTGTCCTAGTGCTCCCCTGGCTCAGATGTCCTTTTCCACTCCTGCCCCTCCACAGACTTGGTCTGGCTTCCAGTGATGGCCTCCAAGTTCATCTCGCTTGAGTGCTGAGACATCCGCCCCCTCCCACGTCCCATCCATGTCTCCCGTCTCTAATCACTCTTGGCTTGCTGGTTGGAATGACTTGCTCACCCTAATCCACATCTCCAGATACATAGAATCAGGACTTCTACTTTGTTCTCTACATGCATCCCAAATCTGTTTTACCTCCATTAAAAAAATAATTTCCTTATAGGTCTTCAGAAGTGCATTTCTGTGGTATTCCTTCTGCGTGTTTGTTTTCTTGTTATTCATTCTCCTATGAGACAGCTGGTTCTCTGGAGAAAGACCTGGTGGACTTCCCAGGGCCAGTGGGCAGCCGGCTGTGCTCACAATTGGCATGCTCATAGAAAGGGGTCTCTCCCTTGACCGCCTCTCCAGATGCGTCTTACCTAGACCTTCTGGTTATCTGAATGCCAAAGGCAGTTCTTCCACTGGACACAACTCTCATTGTCAGACCTGCAGCTACTTTCCTAGCTAGTTGCATTCTTCCTCTATTTTTGGACCAGGCTAGACTATCAAATGACTCTCACATATAAACCAAAGAAACAGAACATTCGTTTACCTCAATGTATTTTTCTAGATGTGTTTGTGATGCCAAAGGCCTGGACACAGTGGCATATTGTACAGCTTGGGGTTCCTGCTGGGCCCTGAAGGTGAGCGAGCACTCCTAAGAAAGTAGCTGTTTGCAAGACTGGGCGCACCCAGAGGTTGCATTTAACTCGAGATGGTTAAATACTGCTACCATGTATGGGTTCTGACTTGTGTCCTGACAATTAATAGTTTCTCTTTGATAAGCTGCCTATATTCCCGCTCTACCCCAGCCTCAAAAGCCAGGGACACACGTGACAACAGATGAGAAGAACAACAGGAAAAAGGTAGTGAGTAATGCACCTAGCTGTTTTCTCAGATGATCTGATTTCCACTTTAAATGGGTCACTCTTAAACCCAAAGAGAAAACGCTTGATCAAAGTCTGAAGGACTCCAGGGGAAGGGTCCTGGAAAGTAATGATGGAGGCAAGTGAGGGCATCGTGGGGTAAGTACTACAGAGATTTGTCTGATATTAATGTGACAAAGGAAACAGGCCACTGATGAGGGTGGGCCTCGTTCCGGCTCATTCCCCCACCCTCCCTGGCCACAGACTCAGGGCTGAGTCTTTACCTTTTCTTCCAGCATCCAAAATCACACCCTTGAGGTCCACACCACCACGTGGCTTTAAATCTGACCTATGCACCGCAGTTCTTAACTGCACGTCAGCTGCCCAGATCTCTCTCGAACTCCAGGCTTACGTCAAGCCGCCCACTCAGAATCCCCACCCACAGGTCTCAAAGACACCTCCAATGAGGCACATCCAAGACGAAATTTCTGACCCCTCAGAAGAAGCCTCCGATGCCACCACCTTCCCCTGCCAAGCGAAGAGTGGACTACGTCACTCCAAGTGCCCGGGGTGGACTCCGGCGGGGCACTCTTGTCTCATTCCCTCCCCAGCCCTTCATGTCTGACCCACCAGCAAACCCGCCCCCAGAATGCTCAACGTGTAACCGCTGCAAGCACTTCTCCCCGGAGGCAGATCCTCGTGCAAAGTGCCAGACACATCCTCACGGTGGTGGGTCCGGCCCTATGCATTTGCCCAGCCCTTCTCTAGGGGCCACACTTTTCCCTGATTCCTGCCTCTGTGTCCATCCTGGTTTCCGTTGTTTCTTGCCTTTGCCTGGCATGCTCCCCCGTGCCTCTGCATTGGCTGTCCCGTCTGATGGGAATGCCTGCCCCAGGAACCTGCGTGTGCCAAGCTAGGGTCCTCAGAGCCCTCTGTCCCCTGTTTAACAAGGTACCTCCTTCCCTCATCCCTGCAGACACAATCCCTTCCTTGTCTCACCTTCTTTTCCAAAGCACTAGCCACCTTCTAACATGCGACATTGGTTTTTTCACTTATATTTTATTTACTTAGTATTTAGCACCACACAGAACGTAACCTCTGTAAGGACAGTGATTGCCACCTGTGTTTCCTCTTTTCCCTGACGAATCTCAAAACATCCCGGACGGTGCCTGGTTCGTAGTAGATGCTCGATGTCTTGTTAATGACTGAGTGCATTTTCTGAGGCTAAGGTTTGTATTTTAAGTAACAGCATTTTCATCATCTTCAGCACAAAGATTCTCGGACAGGACAATGTCATGACTAGAAAACAATCCACCCAGTGCGCGTGAACTTGGGACTTAAAAAAACTGCTTCTGGTAGAAAAGAGGATGCTACAGGACCAGGATGGGAGGGTTCGCAGCAGGACACACTGTGAGTTCAGCCAACTTGCTTCTGAAGCACCTGTCCTGTCCCCTGACCGTGCCCTGTGTGTGGCAGGCCCCTGGCCCCATCATGTTATCTACCGTGGTAAGTTTGTAAGCTCTTGTAAAACAGGACATAGCTCTATTCCGGTTGTATATCCTTTTTAAACATTTTTGAAGATTTATTATTTATTTGAGAGAGAGAGAGAATGCAGGTGGGAGAGGGACACAGGGAGAGAGAACATCTCAAGTCGACTCCACCCTGAGCACAGACCCCAAAGCAGGACTTGATCCCATGACCCTGAGGCCATGATCTGAGCTGAAACCGGGAGTCAGCACTCAACCAACTGAGCCGCCCAGGCGCCCCATTGCTTGTATATTCTAATCCCATCTGGATATTCTATTTTCCTCACAAAGTCACTCTCCTTTGTTTTGTTTTCACTCACGTGTTTGCTTGTTTAGCTCTTACAAATGTTAAAGCACAATGTTCCAGATGCCCTCAGCCAGTGGTACAGGCATTGACCTAGAGCCCTGAGCGAACGGAGCAGACCACTCACCCTGTGTTACAGTGGTTGTGCGAGCATGCTGGGCAGGTGAGCTGATGAGGACACTCAACTTCCAAGAAAACTCCTTTTATGTTTCCCACTCGGTTTAGAAAACGTTTTGATTTTTCTTCCATAGACTAGATACTAGGCTAGCTGTTGGGGGCACAAAGAGATAAAATTCTAGATCCTGGGCACCTGAGTGGCTCAGTCAGTTAAACCTCTGCCTTTGGCTAAGGTCATGATCTCAGGGTTCTAGGATCAAGCCTCAAGTCGGGCTCCCTGCTCAGCAGGGAATCTGCTTCTCCCTCTCCCAGCTCATGCTCTCTCTCTCTTTCTTTCTCTGTCTCAACTAAATAAATAAAATCTTTAAAAAAATTTAGATTCTACCCTCTGAAATGTTGCTCTTCTTCCTTCCAGATCACAACATATTAGGTACAGGAACTCCTGGGCAGAGAGAATGTGGGCTAGTACCTTGACCCTAGTAAGGAGTAAAAGGGAACATCCCTTTAGAAACAGACCCAATAAATCAGAAATACCAGCTGCCTGGTGTTGTTTGTTGTCCAGTCAAATAGCTGCACACCCAGGAGAGTTTCTAAGACATCACTGAATTTGATGATGTGCAGAACCAAAGCAAGAAATCTAGGTTCTATATACTCCACTTGGGAAGGCAGGAATGCAGAGAATATATTTTAGAAATAATCCCACCTCAAATTATTTTTAAGTTTCCCCTCTGGAACTGTCTCAATGCCCCCAGGTGGGGAAGGAGCACACTGAAATCTAGAACTCCCTCTTGTTGTTGTTGTTTAGAGGTTCAATGTCTTGACATCAAAGTTTCTGAATCATCTTGTTTTGAAAATAATTTTCCAAGGTCTCAGAAATTTCTATTTTTGTTCAAACTTTTGAGCTAGCAGTTTAAGGAGCCATTATAATTAGATCTTTTTCCTTTCACAGAAACTCCTTCTTTCTAATTCACAGCGTTAACCATGTCAGTTCACAACAAGGCTAATGCTTTCACAGCCATAAGGTGAAAAATGTTTTCAGCCTAATGGAGAGGTTACTGCTCTATGTGGGACAACCTGTGGAATGTTTCGCCCCGTATGTTTTGGATTTTTTCCCAAGACTGTACTAGAAGTTGACCAGCTGAAAGTGAGCCGGTCATAAACAGCATGCTGGCTAGCTGTGTGCTCAAATGTGCTCAAAGCTGTGAGGCTCAGGATCTCAGCTGACCTCATGGAAATCAGGGACGTGTGAAGCCAAACCTTCCGTCCTGCCTCAGCTCGCTGAAGCGCCACGTCCTTCCGCCTCCTGAGGGGCTCCTGGTCGCAGGGGGTGTGGTGCAGGACCTCCCTTTTGCCTATCCCTCATGACACATCGCCTCTTCCACAGGGAAGCAAACGTCAATATCTCTGAAGTCGTTTGAACCATCCAAGAAGGTCAAAGTTGGGATAATCACAGCAACACGACTAATGTTCCGATGCTCACATTCCCAGATGAATCGGTAGTGGACCCTGTAGTGGAGGTATCGCATGATTCTTGCGTTTGCCAGGTTGCAGTGTCATTGCAGATGGCAGTGCAGACATAGCATGAAAAATTTCCTCCTGAAATGCACTCTCTGAAAGTGTTCTGTTAGCCCAATAACAGATCGAGATGTTCCAACATTTCAATTCTCATGAGCATAAGCGATATGCCCTCCTCTTAAAAAAAAAGTCCAGATATTAAAATGCTTCATTACAACAAATTGCTGGTTGCTATTAATGTCAGTACTGGCTGTTCACGGAAGTTCTCTCTCCCACTCCTAAGGAAATACCCCCATGCTTTATTCCTAGAAGCTGCATTCATTGCAGTAGGAGGATCTCCAGAGCAATAGGAACATGAAGGTCTCCGTTGTTAACACAAAAGTAGAACTGTTTAATTTGATTACCTTGTTTAATGAAGTGTCGCATTTATTTACAAGATGACATGATGAATCACATTATGGCTACCATAAATCAGCTTATAAAAATGGACAAATCGATTGTTCAATAAAGTGATGCATGTACAAATTTGATATGAGGAGATTTGAAGCCATTCTGTATTTCCTACATTAAAAAAAAAAATCAGCCCAGGAATTAAACTTGATGATTTGATTCTGAAAATCTTCTGTTCTTCCATCACGGAGGCCCCGCATTCTGTCCTGGCCTCAATTTGCATCTTGCAGTATCTGGGAACCTCCTTCCCTTCAGCCGTCTGCACATCAGCATCTGCTGCTTTAGCCCTCAGGCTCCACGGCTCCCCCGGGCTTGGGGAAAGCCACCGTGTTGTCTTACAACTGGACAGGATTACCAGGGGCATGGGCTACTCTTGTTCAGACTTTTTTTTTTTTTTAATCTGTTGGGTGGGAAACCGTGAGTAACCCCTGGGATCACAGGGCCAATGCCCTCATCTGCCTGGAATGGACTCAGATCTCTATTCACCATGGGCTTCCCCAGGGAAAAAGCAAAGTCTCTGATGTGTAGAAACAGCAGCATGAAGCTGAAGGGTGGTGCTGCGGATGCTGCTTCCTCGCATGGGCACGAGCCCTCCCCCGTGCCGTCCCTCCTTGTCAGACCTGCTCCGGGCCACGGTGCTGGGGCAGGGCGAGGAAGCGAGGCGGGGGTCACTGGTGTGGGTAGCTGTGTCACTTTACCAGATCCCATGGTTTCTGAATCTCAGTTTTTCAGGAGCGGACTGGGGTGAGGGAGAAGGAACCTCCTACGTAACCAGGCTGAAAGATTCAAAGTGACAAGATCCGCTCCCAAGCTGACACTCTGTGATTCACACATTTGCAAAATAGGACCTCTTCTTTGGGATCCATAAATGAAATGTTGCACAGAGAGGAAGGAAGAAAAGTGGTAAAAATGCATTCATTGCTTATTGCTCGTCACAACCAACCGTGGACAGGGAGCGACCGTGCCCTTCAAACTTCATTTCCGCACGTGAGCTAGACCAGCTTCGTCCGATGACACTGACAACGGATTTCCAGTTTGGGTTGGAAGACTCCTTTTTGTAAAGCCAGCCTATTACTAACTGTGTGACTTGGACATGTGACCGGTTTTCTCATCTTGGGGGGGGGGGGATGCTGACACCTGACTTTCCCAGATCACAGTGAAGGTTCAATGAGAAAAACTCTCGGATTGCTGGATGCAGCCAGTCATCGGTTAAATGAGAATTCCTTCCCTCCCTCCTCCCTCCATCCCTCCTTCCTCGGCCCCCCACCTCCTCCCCTCCTCCTTCCCCTCCCTCCCCTCTCTTCCTCTCTGCTGTTGGAGTCTAGGAAGGTCTTCTTTGCCAGCGAGCCCCTTGAACACATCACGCAGGCACACACCGGCATGCAAGCCACATTTATGCGTTTTCTGTGCATTGAAAAGTGTTCCCCGAGAATTCTAATTGGCTACACTTTTCATGTATTCTGAGTGTGACCCATAGGGAAAAAGAGAAGTCGTGCTTAAATTCAAGCCCCGAGGAAGAGAGTTTGCAGAGTTCCTGATTTCTGTTACGAAAGGTAAACATAAGCTTCAGATTCTGTCTGTCTGCATTTTCTCACCAGGCAAACAGATAAGCTGAACCTCGGTCCCTGGGGCCCGGGTCGCAGAGAAAAAAAAAAAAAAGGAAGAGGAAATTTGAAGCTGTTTTGGACCATCAAACAGGACCGAAATCTCCATTTCAAGGAGGGATTTGGGTCGGAACTTGGTGGCGTGAGCCCGGGGAGACTCAGCCGGGCGGGCCTGGAGGCCGAGAGCCGGGCGCTCTGGGGATCTCGGGACAACAGGACACCGAGAGGCCCGGAGCCGCTTTCAGGCTGGGGACAGGCGCGCGCCGAGCCCCGCGCCCCGTCCACTCGGGCGTCGCAGGGGACCGCGTTTCCCGCCGCGGAACCGCCGTCCCCTCGGGCCCTTCGGTGACGTCCAGGTCTGCAGCGCCCAGTCTCGAAACTGGGAGATGCGCCCCAAACCCACACACCGGCCTCCAGCGTCCCGCCTCAGACGACGCCGTGCGCTTGGCCGCAGCGACACGCCCGGCACCGGCGCGCGGGCAGTTCCGGGACGCGCGGGCAGCACCGCTCGGCTCCGGGCCGCTGCACCCCTGCGGACCGGCCGCGTGCAGAGCGCGGTGGGGGCGCGGCGGGGCGGGGCGGGACCCCGCGCCCCCACGGGTGCGCCAGGCGCCCTGACTGACAGGTGTGCGCGGGCGCTCGGCCGCCGGTGTGTCAGGAGACCCCGGTAACAGTCGCGCATCTCCGGGCGCCCGGCTGCTTCGCTCCTCACCATCACACGGGGAAGAAGCAATTTCAGGGGCCAGAAAGGATCTCTGATAAAAGAAAACGTTCCAGCTTCCGTGGCACTGGAGTTTGCCCCAAAGCAATAGCTTTGATACGGTTTTTTTTTCAGTGTCTATCTTTATGTTTACAGTTAATCCATGATTATCTGCAAAAAATCTTTTGGCCTATAGGGTGCTGGTAGAAAAGAATTGGTTTCTTTCTTTAAAAAACATTTTTTTATTGACTTGAATATCATCTATAATAACATTTACATAGTGCTTTACTGCCTGCAAAGAACTTTCACACACAGGACCTGATTTCAGTTCCGTTCCCTTAATCCTCCCACAAACACAGGAGGGAGGAATTACAAGATTATCTCTGTTCTGTAATGAATAATGTTAAGTTTCATCCAAAGGGACTGCGGAACGCGGAGTTATCCCCTGCACATCTCGACATGCCCTGATGAAATTCTCCCGCCGCCCCCCTGTCTGCTGAAAGCGGGGAGGACGCGGCGGGCGGTTAGAAGGCCCTGCGCTGTGGGAGGCTGTCCCCGTTCCTCCACGACGGGCTCTTCGCAGAAACACACACGACACGGGAGAGAGTGGGGTTCCGAGCTCTCTGCTCTGGTTTCCTCCTCAATGTTCTTCCTTTTGCTGGAATCTTCTTTGCATCCAAGAATCCATGATTCCTAGACAGAATTTACGTAAGTGCAGCCATCAGCATGGGTCACAAGTCCGCGCTCCGCAGGCCCTGACTATTAGCGTTGTAAAACTCCATCTGCCCAGGCCTGTTCCTATACAGACGGCTCCCTGCACCCTCCCGCTACCGTTCTTCATGCCCCTGTTCTTCATGACTTACAATTAAAAGCTTCCAACTGTGGTGACAAAGAAAGCCAGAGTCCTCGTCCAGGGGCACGTCGGAGATGAGCATTCCGGAGATGCTGTGGTTCCCGCGGGCAGCAGGGAGCCCCGAGCCCACCGCTCCCTGGTCCCCGGGTACGCAGCAGCACCTCCACTCTGGCCCCAAAGCAACGTGGGCCAGGAGGGAGGACAAGGCACTCTGTCAGCCCGCGGGGCGACGTGTGCACCTGCGGACTGACCGCGCGTCCTCCGAGGAGGCACCAAGTGGAGTGGAATGGAGAGCACACTCTCTCAGGCTCCCGAGATACCTTTGAGCCATGCTATTTGGGGGCATGGTGGTGGGATCCTAGTCCCAGCTGTAGAAGAGGTGCGCGGCCAGTTTAGAATTCTGTGATTCTTTGCTTTGACTGTGGATGAAACAATGGTGACCCGAGGAGAATCCTCGGACCAACGTGGGCAGGTCTCCCTGCGCTGCCTCCTTCTTTCCTCCCTGCAATCCCTGGTAAGGGCAGAGGTTTGCTCTCCCCAGGCCCGAGAAGCGGCCGTGGGAACATGATGAGGCATCTGGGTGCTCCTTACAAGACGTATGATGATGCATTTAATCATAGTTTTGCTCCCAAGCTTGGCTTCTCTCGAGAGGATGTTTTTCTCACTCTGCGAGGCTGGTCTGGAGAAACAGAGCAGTGGAGGTGCGGGCAGTGACAGGAATGAAGTCTGGGAGGAGCTAGGGAGTAGGCCCCATGCGTGCTTTCTCCCGGAAAAGCCAGGAAAGCCAGGCCTGACCGTAGCTCCTGCTCTCAGGAAGCCTGCTCAAGAGGACCAGCACTTACCCTAGGATCCATTCCAGTGAAACTTCCCTAGTCAACAAGTCCAGGGTTCTAATGCCGGGCACAGCTGGCGTGGCGATGCCCTCGAAAGACAAGAGGAGGCCCGAGGTGGGGGTTGAGTTGGGCTCTCACCAGAGGCTGACCTAGCAGTTAATCTCCCAGGGATGCCTGGAGCTGTCCCCTCCCTGATGTCACAGGGGGGCCTGGGCTCCCATGCCGGTGCCACCGAGCCTCCCTCCCCCGTCTCCCTCCAGACGTGCCAGGCTTCCTTCACTCCAGTCGGCCCAGCTGGACTCACTCCTCCTCATACACCTCTCTCACTACCGTATTTTTCGGGACTCTCATAATGATCTTTCCTTTTGATTTTCATCCCACTTTCATTTAACCTTCTAACTATGGGAGGAAGAAAACACTTAGAAAATTTAAAATAACACGACTGATAATGTTTGATATCTGTGTTGATTGGAAAATGTCCAAAGGAGTGGGAATGGGGTGAGGACGAAGCATTGTGCGCAGGGGAGCAACCAGCTCCGGCACCTCCCACGTGCCCAGGGTCACACGGGACAAGCAGCCTCCTTGGCTCCCAGTTTCTCCGTTTGCAACCTGGGGCAGCAGCAGTACCCACCTCAAAGGGCTGACGGGCAGCTAAGGCCAGAACACACAAGCCGGGTGCCTGGTCAGCTCTGGAATGCCGGCTCCCCTCACTTCGAGTGCTGGCCCTGCGGCTTGCATCGGGCTTAGGGAACTCTAGAGGCCCGCAGATGCTGCCCACTGCACCAGGCTCAGCCCACCCGAGTACCCAAAGCTAGAGTCCGCTTGACACACCGTGTGTGTTGTGTGGAGTAGATCGCGTGTATCCATTGAAAACAATGGTTAAATCCAAGGCAACACACTATACGGAAGGGAAACATTCCTAATGTCGAAACGATATGCCCTCGGTATTTCTGGGTTTGGGGGACTTTACATCACTCTCCCTTTAGGTTGATTAAGACGGCAAACATCCAGTTTTGCACACCCTATTGCTTTTATTTAATTAAAAGAAAAAGAAACCTCAAAGTGAAAGTGATCCTTTCTTTCTTTCTTTTCCTTGTTTCCTCCTGCTGGAAAGTTCCTCTCACCAAGATCCACTTGGGAAATTTTCATTCCAGGAATTTCTTATGAAGTTGCGAGAGACAAATTAGGTGATTTGAATAAGTTAATATTGTATCTGCTGCTTTGGAGACCACAGTACACGGGGCGAGTCGCGCACCCCACTTGCCCTGTGAGGGATGCGGGACATCATTAGCTGAGATTTTGTAAAACATTTACAGACACTTAATCAAGAGGCCGTTCTAGAAGGACAGGCCGCGTGGAAAGAAGCACTTGGCTGGTCGTGGACTGGATGCTGAGTCATCCTGAGTTAGTCTGCACGGTGACACGGGGCCCTGGGATGTGAAATGGAGAAGCCCCACATGATGAAAGCGCACAGCCTCATCGGCCCCGAGTGCAAACTTGGGCTATTTCAGAGTTGTTTCATTACACACAAGCAGGACGGATGGAACAGATTTTCCAGTTTGAAACTACGATGTATTCATTCATGTTTGCAGATCTGGCCCCGCTGACCCCATTCCTGATGGCTGAGGGGCTTCCTTCTTTCTGAGGACAAGCAGGCATTAATTCAGCTTCTTGGTTACTCTTCCTTTTGCCCATCTGTGCCTCCTTGCTGGTTTACAGCCTTCCCCGCCCCCACAACACATACTCCTCTGGGGAGGTTGGGGTCTCCCCGTATTTAAGGGAGAACGTTTCAGGAGAGCACATTTCCCTCTAGGTTGGATAAAAGGAACAACCTTTACTCCCTGCAGTGAGATTGTTTAAAAGCCCTAACCTGGCAATCCCCTCCCTCCACCCAGTGTCTGCACCATGGCCAGCAGCTCAGGAGTGGATGGTAGTCAAAGACTCACAGACTCGTGGAGCGGACCCCTCCTCTCTCCGCACCTCGCCCAGCGTGGAAGTGACTTTGTGCAAATACAACAGCACATCCACAGGTATAGGCACAAGATGGGGGGCCTCCTGGGAGCCCAGCCTGAGGTTTCCGTGGCAACCATGGCAGCCGCCTGAGTAATAGAGCTTCAGCATCCCTGCTAATGCCCTTGCAGGACCTCCATGTTGACAAAAACCTACAGCACTGAGATGGCAGTTAGAGGAAGAGAGGCAAAACGTGCTCTAGGACAGGACCTGCGGATGTTTCCGCCCAGGACAGAAGGGGCCCCGAGGGGACCGTGATGGGCCACCTCATGAAGTGCATGGGTATTTACAGTGATGTGCGACAGAAGGATAAAATCATGAAATGCTCCAACTTAACTTACCAAAAGCCACAGACACAGGCAGCGCTGTGCCTCACTATGGGCAGCGAGCCCAGCTGTAGACTAGAACCTGCTTTGTGGGGCTGTTAGCAGTCAGGGGCTTCTCTCATGGAAAACGCATCTTCTCTTCCCACTCTGGCTGTTGGAAGGGGGGCCTTCATGGAGACTGCCCTTTTCCCCCGGGGCAAGTGACCCCAGAGGCACTTAACCCAGCAAATCCAGGCAATAGAAGGACCATGGCAAATGCTGGAGAAATTATCTTCAAACCTGGGAAAAGAGGAGGGTTTCCCTTGACCCAAGAGCTGTGGCCCTGCCAGCTCTTCTGGACCCCTTTCTCCCCTTGCCTCCCCCCGTCCCCACCGTCTACCATGCGGGCTGGGGCTCTTTCTGTTTATGGTTCCCCTTCTTCCCTCCCTCTGCTCCACATCAACACGCCTCCCGTCCAGTTTTATGTTACTGTCTTCCAACTAACCAGGCAGCGATGCTTTTAAAGATGGGCTGATTTATGGAAAGAAATAAAAACAATCCAAGGGATAATAACAAACAGATTGGCGAGATGGAGGAATTATTAAGGACCGAAGCCCAGGCAGGGTTTTGTGCCGTTACACACAGATCTGCCTGGAAGTCTCCGCGTGAACGCTGGGCCCTCTTCTGCTCTCTCTTCCCCCTCTCCTCTTTTTTTTTTTTTTGTTCTTTTTTCCTTTTCAAAACAAAAATAGGAAGAAAATGACCCACAAAACAGAGCTTTAGTGTATATGTTTGTTCATGTTTTAGAGAGGAAAAAAAAAAAAAAACAAAACCCAGGGCATTGTGTGGGAGAGGCTGCTCTGTGGCGAATCGGCAAGGGTTTATTATTCTGAGCAGCACTCAATCAAATGTGGCCCTCTGAACGGAGAGTAATGTTGGCGAATCATCCTGGGGGCTTTCTTCTGTGTGTGTGAGTGGTATCCATCTGTCAGCTGTCAGTGCCAGGGAGAGATATACAGGGCTGTCACTTCTCGTCAACCAGCGTTTGTGAAGTCTTTTGCAGCTGCTTCACAACACATACTGTCCTCATTGAAGGCCGGCGAGGGCTCGGAGACCATCGGGCTGGCCAGGCTGCGGGGGAGAGAGAGATGTCGGGGCTGCTCTGGGATAACAGCGTCGACTCATCAAAGGCACAAGTACAAGCTCCATTTGTTTCCTGAAAGGGGGGGGGGGGGGGGCGGAGAATTGAAACAAAACAAAAGAAAACACACACAATAAAACCCCTTTTAGAAGGTAATGTGACTATAATCTGTCTCCAGAAGGTCCACGCAGGTTGTGGTCCTGGGGCCTGGGAAGCCCATAACAGCAAACACAATTTACATCCCAGTAAATGAATATGTTCAAGGTAGAGATCATGATCCATATTTTTTTAAATCAGCGGGATAAAAAGAGGACATAAGTTTTTTATGGCCTCCCCTATATAAATTATATTAGACAAAGATTATGCATATGCATAAAAGTTTGCATAATGGAATATATGCTTAATATGTGTTTGTGATGTGAAAATGAACATCATGAACCACGGACATGCCCGTACTATAATAATGCAGATGTTAAAAAACTGGGTTAATTTTTATATGGAAACACTCTATTAATCATGTCTCTGGTACTCCAGTGGACATTTCAATATGTTTATTTATAGGGTGACTTCCACTTAATTGAATTATTTTAAACTAAGCACGGTTTTGGTTTTGTGGTCCTCTGTCTGCAGGAAGTTCTTTGTCCAACACCTACCTCAGCAAAACTGCCTTTCCTAACCATTAATTCACTCATGGATACACAGCTAGAAACAAAATGGGGGATTTCAATGCACTCTTTTGTTTGCTTCTTGTTTTAAGGTATCGCACAATTTGGTTATGTTTCAGTTTCCTGTGGGTTTGATGCAGCTCTCATTTAAGAAGAAGTCAGATGTTTTGGGCTTCCGTATATCATAGATTCTTATTTTAAAGAAGAAAGGGATGTGAGATTTCTTGGGAAAATGAAGAATTAACTGATGGGAGAGTTACTAGCATTGTGAGGAGAGGAAAGGCAGACAGAGTTGGGGAAGACTGCACTGAGGGGGAGGAAGTTCATTGTGAGGATCATTGGACATCTTGGTTACAATATTTGGGGGTGACAGCTGAGGATGAGAATCTTCTGTCCCTGTCCTACGAACATGCACTCACCGTGTACCGACTGGTGAGGATGCGATTCAGGCCAGAGAAGAGAACTCGTGGACGGTGCTTGCCATGGTCTTCAGTCTGATTCCAGGGGACCCGGAAAGATAAATTTGAGGTCACAGTTTCTGTATTCAAAGAAGCTATAATCCAGTGTGAAGAAGCACATAAATAAGAAAAGTTAAATAAACCAAGTACCTACAGAGTGTTTGCATATTGTTGAAGAAAGCAAGTAATATAGTGCAATTTTTGTCTAAATGAATGGATCAGAGCAACAATTGTTGGCTATGTTTAAGAGGTAGTGAGGTCCCTTCCAATCAAAGTAACAAGTAAATACTGCGCCTTGCGGGATGAGTGGGATGTGTTAGGCAGAATGAAGGCAGGAAAGCAGTTTAGGCGTGTTTTTGTTTTTGTTTTTTTCCCGGTGTCTGCTGTAACGAATTACCAGAAACTAGAAGGCTAAAAACACAAATGTATTACCTATAGTTCTGGCGGCCGGAAATTCTAAAATCAGGATATATGCAGGGCCGGGTTCCTTCTGGATGTTCTAGTAGAGAACCTATCTCCTTGCCTCCCCAGATTCCGGAGTCCGCCTGCTCTCCCTGCTTCATGGCTCCTCTCTCAACGGGCTGCAGGGGTGCAGCGGATGTCTCTGCAAGCTCCTCTCTTCTCTGCTTCTGTCTTCATGTCTTCTCCGTCTGCTTCCTGAGGATTTGCCCACTTAGACAGCCCAGGATAATCTTCCCATGTTAGGACCCTTCCCGTCACCACATCTGTCAAGTCCTTTCTGCCAAATAAAATGACCTGCCCACAGATTCAGAGAATTCAGGCACAGCAGTCATTGGTGGGAAGCTGTTGGCCTGGAGCTTAAGGATGAGGAGAAAAGTGCTAAAAACATTGGGACCAAATTCTAGGGATTATTGAATTCCAGACACAGAATAAGGTAGGAAGGTAGGCTTCAGTTCATGTGAGGGAAAATTTTCGATTAAAGAAAGCAGTACAGGGGTAGAAAGGGGAATTTCTCTGACATCAGAGACATTGGAGCATTATGGGTGACAAACCTGGATAGAATTTTAAGGTTCTCCCAAATCTGTGGTTCCAAGTTACCTTTGTTATCATGAAGCTTCCACCTTCAAGAGTAGGCTTAATTCAGAAGCATGCATTTGTAGGACTGAGGGAGATCTACAGGTCTTTCTTTCTGTTAACCTCATTAGAATGATAAAATAGATCATGAACAATAACACTGTGTGATATGCGTATTGTCACTAAAGAATGAAAAGCAGGGATTGTTTTTAGATCTAGAAGTGTCTGAGCAAACTTGGAAATAGTTAGCTGTTACCTCTCACATTAAGTGAACCTCAAACAGCACAAGGTACAACTGAAATGATACAGGATCCCATCAACCACTTTGACCTTTTGGTATTTGGTTACTCCAATCATTTTTTCAGACACAAATGAATCAAGCAAGAAAATTCAAAGGGATGAATCAGGGAAACTGAATCTTGCACACATATTGGTAATGACTCCCAAACAGAGCAGAAACAAAAGCAGCCCTAGGTTTTGCAGCCTCTGCTCTAGGCATCATGGAACCCATGTTCTGCAAGAGTATGTCCTTCAGTGACCCTCAGAGGAGGTACTGGTGTATGGCCTCAGTTCACAAAGGAAAATTAATGGGATTACAACAGATTGCCTTATAAAAGTTATTCTTTCCTGGGGGGCACAAAAGAAATGGCTTCTGTGAAAGTAGAGAGGGATGGGGAGGGGGGTGATGCCAGTTATCATGATTAAGAAGCCCAGGAGGCAAGGGGATCTTTATAAACTTAGTTACTCTCAAGGATAGAAAGCATAAGCCCAAGTAAATTGGATCTAAAGAAGCCTGTTTTCCACCAGGTACTGAAAAGGGCATTCTTTGGACCAGAGCAGCAGAGAATGATGGCTTCTCTCATACTATTTTGAAGTCACCAGATCACATAGTGTTTAAACAACTCATCGCCATTAACAATTGTTTCTCTTCCCCCCCTCTCCCTCCCTCTTTTTTCCTTACCCTTTATATCGCCACTTTGTGGAAACAGGCCCTTAAATCAAATCTCTCCTTGTGTCTCTGCGGATCATATTTCCAACGTGCTAAAACCCAAGAAGAATGCAATACGTGTGAGAGGTGGGTCTAGAATCGGACGATAGCTCTCAGGCAGCTCCCACTGACAGGAGACTGAGTTTAGAGGGTTTGAGTTTTGTGACATATGTGTGCACACAATGTTTCTAGACTGGTGGGCATCTGGACACTGCTAAAATGCCTTGTGGGAAGAATATCAAGTCCTCACTGCCTTTAACTGAACAATAAAACAAAGTTTGTATGTTAGCAGAACACATACGACCGTATAGTCTTTGCATCTGAAGCATGAGGGGATAGTCAGCAAGTTGCAAATCTTTAGCACAAAAAGTCATAAACTATAATGAGATGCAAGCTTGGGTTGAAAAGGAAAAGGCAGCAAAATACGTTTTGTGTATTGACGTTTTTATTAGAAAAATATAACTAAGAGAACAAAATTGACAGGGATAAAATTTTCCAACCAGCAGTGGCACAATTATTGCTTGGAGATCTTGTCAAACATCAGGAGACCATTAAGGAGCAGTCCTAGTCATCACACACACCAAGGAAAACAAATTCACACACAAAAAATACCTTGTCAGGGTAAATCCCTTTCTGCTCCAAATACCAAGCATCTAACAATTTTCTCCCCAGGAGAGGTAATGAAGTGAATGCATTAGAATAACAATAATAATAACTCCTATGGTTGTACATTATTTCAAATTTATCCAAATTTTCTAATTCCCAATTAGACTAGGGGAGCTACAAGAAATCCTAGGAGAGGATGCAAAAAGACACAGGTAAAGATCAACCACACATCACTGAATTTTATGCTTCTCTTCTCTATGGAAATGTTTCTCTGGAGAAGGGTAGTATAGAACAGGATTTTCTCAGTTATCTTATTTTCTTCTGTGGCTTACCTAAATCCACCCTCTCCCCATCATGGAGTGTGCATGTGCACTCAAGTTCTCAGCATGGGTGAGGATGGGAACTATTTCAATTACGGTCTGACCTTCTCTTAGGGATATTTAAAACTTGACCAGTCCAAGGGTAGAGAGCAGAACTCCAAGGTCATCTCATTGTACCTCAGATAAGATCCAGTCAACTTACCTGGGGTTAGCAACCTCTCCACATGCTTACCTCACTTTCTCTTCCAAAATCAAGATTCAACCATTCCAGGCTTTTGCTATACTACTGAAACATACCAAACTCATTGCCACCACGGGACTTCACTCTCACAAGGTCAGTCTTCTGAGACACTTGGTGATTCTTTCACATCTTAGCTTTCACTTGAGCTTCATGTGACTTTATTCATTCTGCCATTCAGATCTCAGCCTAATGTCATCTCCATGTTAGGACTCCCACTTCTGGCCAAGATGGAGTCACAGAGACTGTTTTAATCTTCCTACCTGGCTTGGAACAATTTAAAAAAATAGACTAAATTAAGGAATAGAATTATGTATATATTTAAAGAATTATTTCTAAAGAAACTGGATCAGGCAACAGAAGACAAAGATTTTTGAGAGACAGGAAATAAGAGAACCTCAACTTCTGTCCTCTATTCTCTACTGTCTAGAGAGAGTTTCCAGACCGTGGTGCATAGAGGGAGAATCCAGGAAGAACCAGACAGATGCTCTGAATTGAGGAGAGAAGATAAAATTTAGGGGATAATAAGCCAGTCAGATTCACAGAACAAAGTTTCAGAGAAGAGAATTTCACAGAGAGAATCTGAGAGATCTGCAGAAGGTCCCCTCATGTATTTACCGAAGTACTCATCAACACATGTATGTAAAGAAACTAAATCGGCTTGAGAGACAAACCATCAAAAAATATTAGAGAGATGGATAAATTGTATATCACAAAAAATTCAAAACATTTGAGCTTCAAATGACACCATTAAGAAAATGAAGACAAGAAATAGACTAAGAGAAAATATTTTCTAAATGTATTTGATGAGGGGCACCTAGGTGGCTCAGTGGGTTAAGCCTCTGTGTTCGGCCCTGGTAGTGATCTTGGGGTCCTGGATTGAGCCCCACATGGGGTTCTCTGCTCAGGGTGGAGCCTTGTTCCCTCTCCCCCACCTGCCTCTCTGCCTACTTGTGATCTCTCTATTAAGTGAATAAGTAAAATGAATAAATAAAATAATGTATTATATATATATACATATATATATATATATGATGAAACATTTGTATCCAGGCTACACACACACACACCAAAATGAAAATAACAACAAAAAAACACTCCTAAATAATATGAAGACAAACAACTCAATAAAAAAATGTGGGCAAACTATTTCTATAGATATTTCACCAAAGAAGATATATGAATGGTTAGTAAGTACAAGATCAACATTGCATTAGGGAAATGCAAATTGAAAATACAATTCAATACCATTTCACACTCACTAGAATGACCACAGTAAAGGGCACACAATAAAAAATTTTGGCAAGGATGTGGAGAAACAGGAACATTTATATATTACTTGTGAGAATTGTAGCCACATTGGAAAACCATTTGGAAATTTCTTCAAAAGTTAAATATAAATTTGGGCTATGACTCAGCAATTCCATTCATAAGTATCTACTCAAGAGACATGAAAACACAGAACTGCACAAAGGCTTCCACATGAGTGTTATTAGCAGCTGTCTGTAGGAAAATAAATTAGTAGTTGTCTGGGGAAAGGAACTAGGGTTAACAGCAAATGGGCATGAAGCATCTTATTAGTATGATGAAAATATTCTAAAACTGACTTGTGGTTATGGTTATGGTTAATTTACTTGGTAAATTAACTAAAAATCATTGAGTTGTATACCTGAAATGAGTAAACTATATTAATATATTAAAATATATATTAGAGGGAATAGTACCATTATTCACATAGGGCCAAGCACAGTGCCTTTTCTCACCAGGAAGCCTGAACTATCTTATAAATCATGGAGCATTGGATAGACTACTCACAAAAGTCTTTCCCCAGAAGTTGGGAATAATTAGCCTTATACTAGGCACTGCTACAATACCAACCAAAAAGTATTAAAAGCAACCTGAAAGGGAGAAAAAAAAAACTATTTCCATGTAACTTTATTAACTGCACTTGGGAACAAAGGTCAAAAATATGTTTAGGAATAGAAAGATATAAAATACCAAACTAGGGAAAATTCAAAATGTCTGGCTGTCACCCAAACAAAGATGAGCAGGCATACAAAAAAGGAAGCAGGGAAAATACAAATCATGGTAATAATTTTTAGAAATCAACAAGTTGAAATTTATCTAGAAATTTTAGATCCAGAGATATTAGAATTTGCAGTTACAATAGTTTTATTCTGAATATTAAAACAATGAAGCCAACCATGGATGACATAAAAAATGATCCAAATTGAATTCTGAGAGATGAAACCTATAGTGGATGAGATGAAAATACACTAGATGAGCTCAATAGTTGATTAGTGTTGTGGAAGAATGTGACGATATAGTAATAAAGCTGTGAAAATGGAACACAAAAAGAAAAATGATTTTTTTAAAGTGAAACTGTAAGCTTTGAACTGTAGAACAACTTTAATGGCTGAGAATTTTCCAAATTTGATTTAAAAGAAAAACACTACAAATCTGCAAGTACATGAAGCTCCAAGGATTCCAATCATAAGAAACATGAAGAAAATAGCACCAAGGTGCATCCTAATAAACTTACTCAAGACCAATTCTAAAAAGGGAATTTTATAAGCACCCAAAGGGAAAGGTCATGTTAATTACAGAGAAACAAAAATAAGGACTCCTCCAGGATTCTTGTCAGAAACAATGCAATTGAGAAGATAGTGGAAGAGCATCTTTAAAGTATTGAAAGAAAAACAAAATTATCAATCCAGAGTTCTACAGCCAGCAAAAATATCTTTCAAAAAAGAAGGTAAAATTATGATGTTTTTCAAAAGTATACAAGTTGTCTAGGTTAGTAGCTCATCAATACAGCTGTAGATCATCACCAATAGATCCATGGTAAAAGGAATGTGAAAGGAAGAAGGAAGATGTTAGGTAGAAGGCAAATGGTACCAGTTAAAAATATCAATCTGGGGGCGCCTGGGTGGCTCAGTGGGTTAAAGCCTCTGCCTTTGGCTCAGGTCATGATCCCAGGGTCCTGGGATCGAGCCCCGTGTCGGGCTCTCTGCTCAGCAGGGAGCCTGTTTCCCTTCCTCTCTCTCTCTGCCTGCCTCTCTGCCTACTTGTGATCTCTGTCTTTCAAATAAATAAATAAAAATCTTAAAAATATATCAATCTGCACAAAAGAATGAAGACCATTGGCAATGATAAAGCAATGTTCTTTAAAAAAAAACAATGTTCTTTCTTACACATGAAATGGTGCATCACTTGGAGGCAAACAGTGGTAAACAAAGGAGATAAAATGGAATAAGAAAATATGATCGATTTGAAAGAAGAGACAAAATAGAAAAAGGGAAACAAAGAACAGATGAAACAAGTTGAAAAAATAATTGCAAGATGATGGGCTTAAACTTAACAATTTCTATAATAAAACTAAATGTAAATGGTATAAATATTCTATTTAAAAGGCAGAAATTGGGGTGTTTGGGTGACTCAGTCGTTGAACATCCAGCTCTTGATTTTGGCTCAGGTCATGATCTCAGAGTCATGAGTGCTTTGGCAAAGAAAACTTAAACATTACTTTCTTAAAGCAATACACAATGTAAGGACAATTGGTATAGAGAATCATAAAGTTCAGAGTCTTCGTGGAAATGCTCCCCCTTTGTAGGAAAACTTCCTAGCACTCTTTTTTTTGTACCTGGCACCCAAGTTTTCTTGGTGTCTACAGAACAATGATTTCATTGCCCTATAGCTTCACCAAATAGGATCTTGGAGTTTCTTATCTGCATGGCATGCAGGTACTGTGGTGATAAACACAGCATGGAGAAAAATTAAATGTTGCAAACAAAATTAAGTCATGAATAAATCTCTCAAGGGTTTGTATAAATCTCATAAACAAGTAGTAGTTGAAAAAAAAGCTGAGAGTCATATACTTAAGAAACCTCAAACAAACCCCAATTCAACCGTAAATTGGCCTGATGACCCAGGAAGACCTGCTGTTCTTTCAAAATGCCCTTGACCATCTTCCCAAAGAACCACTGAGACCCTTTTCTTAAACATAGCCTATTATTATATTGGTAGTAGTGGTCTGAAGGAAAATGGGCAAATACACATATACATGTGTGTGTTTATATACATATAGATATACTTGTACACATGCATGCACAGTGTGTTCTTATTATTCACAATTGTGTTTTATAAAGTTTCTACAAACACTGACTCAGTGAATACTGAACGCATTGTTCCTAGGGGGAAATATCTATTATATTTACATTTATTTTTATTTTATATATATTTAACATATTTATGTATATATAATATTCTATAATAATACAGAGAGACCATATATAATCTTCATTTTTAAGAATTTTTTTCTAACATTTTTCATTTCTAGTATCTAACATCTCTTCCCAGAGCTCTTTCATTTCTCCTTTCTAGTCTTCCTTTCTAGAGGCAATTAGAGTTTAAAAGTTTTTAAAATATTGCAAAATATTTCCACACAACTTTCACCTTATGTGAAAAATGATCATTTTCCAATAGTGACATCTATGTTCTGGTTAATGATATTTGTCTAACATTATATTTTTTCACCATTTTTTTTTTCTTACAACGGCTTTGCCTCAGTGCTATGGCAGCTCAACTTCTGCTACTCATCATGAGGGAAAAAAAACCTTGGTTTTCCTTCAGTGGTTATGTGTAGGGAATACCTATGTGTGGAAAGCACAGGATAAGGGCTAGGATGGCTTTCTGCAGGGCATCCCTCCAAGATGCCCCCCCAGCATCTCTTGGTTTCCACTGCTCTGGACCATTCCTTTTCCTGCAAGGAGTAATCCACCTTCTCTGCTTCTCTGAGTCCTGCCACACTTTGTTACACATAAGCCACATAGAATGTTTTCAGCTTCAAGCTGAGCTCTTGACCTTCAGGAAAGGTCTCACTGCTGACGTTTCCTGAGACCCACCTCCGGACCTGCTGCTCCCTCTCCACGTCCACTGTCCCTTTTCTGTATTTCCTCCTACACTCAGCTGCTTGTGATAAGTCTTTTGCATAAATCAGAGATGATGTCGTATTCGCCTCTTGGTTTCACTGAAAAAAAGAGTTTGTGCAGTTTTTCTTTTCTTATCTCTTCTTTTCTTTTCTTCTTGTCCTTTTTTATTCCTTTAGTGTGATTTGTAGAAAAATGTAGCCATGATTGTGGACTTACTACTTTTAATAATTATGTTAAAAATTACGTGTCTACAGAATCTACCCCAGGCCTTTGACCTCCACAACTCACATTTTAGAACTGGCCTTCATTTTTCCTGAAGGTCACCATGGTTAAGTCTTGGAATTCCTCTTCTTACCACAAATCTATTGCTGTTGGGCCCCAGTGTTACTTGTGTCCTCTTTTTCTTCCTTTGTTCCCAGCTACCTTCTGGGCCTGCTCCTTGAAGAATGGCTGGCCTTGTATCCTCATGACATCATCCAGAAGTCTCTCACAGCATGATGGTTCTCTGGTGGGCTAAGGAGAGCCCTGTCTTCCTGTTTCTAACACTTCCTACTGCATTCTTTTTTCAAGATACAGGCAGTGTCATAATAAGAATAATGGTCCCCAGAGATGTCCACATCCTAATCCTTGAAATCTGTGAATATGTTACCATAAACACTAAAATGGTTTTGCAGATGTGGTTAAATTAAGGATCTTGAGATGGAGAAATCATCCTGGATTGCCTTGGCAGGATCCTTATACAAGGGAGGTAGTGTATGGAGATGCGGGACCGAGGGGGAATGTGAAGGTACTGCTCTGCCGGTTTCAAAGATGGAGAAAGGGGCTGTGAGCCAATGAATGCAGGTGGCTTCTAGAAGGTGAAAAAGGCAAGAAACAGATTTTCCCCTGGAGTTTCCAGAAAGAACGAAGCCCTGACAACACCTAGTTTTTAGCCCAATGAGAGTTCTGACTCTCCACACAACCTTAAGTTAATAAATGCCTATTGTACAAACTGGTAAATGTGTTGCTAATTTTTATGGCTGCAGTTGGAAACTCACACAGACAGTATCCTGTCTTTGTCAAAGATAGCGCTGTCGTGGTCAGCAATCGAGGTTATCAAAATCTGTTTGTTTTCCTAAATTCCTCTCCCCCCTTGTTGTATTTCAGAGAGCGCTTCACCCTTCCACCATAGCTAGAAGAACTGCCTTGAGCACGAGGAGTTATCGGCAACCGATGAATCCCTAAGTTCTACCCCTGAAACTAATAACATGGTACATGTTAACTAAGTGGAATTTTAATAAAGATTTTTTTAAAAAACTATGAATGTTTACAACCAGACAAAAAAGGAGTTTTATGGGCAAATATATATTTTATTTAAAAATTAATACCATGTTTCCTCACCAAGCCATTTTCCTTATTCAGGCTAACCATTCATGGCTTTCTGGCCTATTCTTCATGACAACTTTCAGATCTTTTATCAGTATCCTCTTGAAAATTTTTAGCTTGTCAATGTTCCACTTACAGTTGGGTTATCAGAACTAGACACCAAAATATGACCTCATTGGGTAGTAATAATAATAATAATAATGGCTTTGACTTAGTGAATGTTCTCTGTGTGTGAGGGATTGTCCTAAATTGTTCATTAACAGATCCACTGATTTCAATTTCTCAAATATCCTATAAGTACTGTAATTAGCCTTATTCCAAAGACCAGGAAACATAGGCACAGTGTGTCAAGTAATCTGCTTGTGGTCATATGGCTGGAAAGGGAAACTTAACTCCAGATGGTTTTGCTCTAGAAACTATGTTTTTAACAACCCTGCTAGGACTATGTGCTGCCCCACTTCTGTTCTATTAAAATTAATATTGATGGAACATTTCATAGTGTTAAGAAATAAACTGCACATTTAAAAATGGCCTCTGTCCTGCAAAAGACAGAACAAAAGAAGCAAAAGGCAAATGGAGCCAAATGGAAAGAGGGACAAGTCAGTGTGAGAAGAAAATTTTAAAGGAAATTTAATGAAGAGGCACAGAGAGAAAGGAAGAGATATTGCATCAATGAAAATATAGACAAGATGCTCTAAAAGGAGGATAATTAGTGAACATGAGCTCTTATGAATAAAAAATTTAATAACTGAGATAAAAATTAAGTTGAAAGGTTGAAAGATAAATCAAGGATATCTCCCTAGAAGTAGAACAAAAACACAGAGATGGACAATGTGAGATAAGGAATAATATAAAAAATAGAGGAGAATTAATCCACGAGGACTAATACCTAGCTAACAGGAGTTAAAAAAAAATCAGCACTGAAGAACATGTAAATCCAGATTAATTGGTTCCATGAATACTAGGCACAATGTTGGAATAAAGAATAAAACTCCAGGCAAGAAGAGAAATTCCTAAATGCTTTGGGAAAGATTCAGATTAAACCTGGCAACATAGCAAGTCATGAGAGTCGAAACAGCATCATACTTCTCAACTTCAATTTCTGTACTCAGTCAGATTTCCATCAAATGAAGGAGAAAAATAAAGACATCATCAGATATGTACAGTCTTATAAAATGGACTTCCTATGTATTTGTTTTCAAGAAGTTTATAGGAAAAAGTGCTCTCCCCAAACACTGGAATAAACCAAGAAAGAGAATGGCATGGGGGGCCAGTACAGAAAAGGAATTAATAAAATGACTTAAAAAGCCAATCACAAGATGAAGGGTGCACAAGCAAGCCTAGAAAATATAGTCCAGACTGGAAAGGGGAGGTGGATGACTCAAGGTAGGTTGTCAAAGATAGATCAAGAACACTGATAGTTTATAATAAAATTACTCTGAGAATATTTAGCTAGAGAGTCACAAAGAAACTAAGTGAATGAGAAAAGAAATCAAAGATTAACTCCTGGAAAAAAACTAAAAGTTATAGGAGATAGGAAGTACAAATAAAGCACCCCACTAGGCTCAGCACTAAATAGTATTTTCATAGTCATGGTAATCCAAGTTCAGACATTGTTATGGATTTAACAATAAAATTAGGATAGAACTATATTTGGGCCTCTGTAGGGAGGTGAAAGTTTTTAAATCTTAATGCTTTCATAATAAAAAGTCAATAAAGTCTAAAATTAATGCGTCAGATAACAGTGCATCATATTGTTTAGAAATGTGGAGGTAACTATAAGAGGAAACAACAGATGGAGTTGAGAGTAGAAACTATTGAAAAGTGGAAGGAGACGAGATGGGGACCAGCTCATGGGACAACTATGACTGCAAATACTGGAGACTAGCAGAACTTTCTTCGGTTTTTCTAAGACATAATTGACACACAGCCCTGTGTAAGTTTAAGACGTACAGCATAATGACATGACCTGCATATGTTGTGAAATGATTCTTACAATAAGTTTAAGTTTAGTTAACATCCATCACCTTATACAGATATGAAGAAGAAGAAGGGGAAGGAACAGGAAGAGGAGAAGTAGGAGGGGGAGAAAAAATGAGAATCATGGGATTGACCCTCTTAACAACTTTCAAATAGATCATGTGTCATTTTAAAAAATTATCTAAAAGAATAAGGAGCAATATTAAGTCAAAAAAAGAAAATATCAAAGCATCTGAGCATTGCAAGCTCCTTGTTGCGTATCTGACCAAGCATATCAGACACCGGAACCTTTTACACTCCTATAGATTGTAATCATCACATTTGACACGCATTGTGAGTGTTTTACCGCATTTTTCTGTATTTTAATAGATGAGAGAAGAGTGACTTCTAGAAATTCACATCGTTGAGGTGTTAGTAAAAAGGAACAATTTTTTCAGTGCTTACTTATCAATTGATGTCTTTTTCTATGAACTCCCTGTTATTCTTCTGCCTATTGGACACTTCTATGTTTCTCATTAACCAGAAAGGATCTTCCAGGCATAAAGATGAATGGGATTGGAAGGGAGACACACCAAAAGAGACTCTTAATGTCATAAAACAAACTGAGGGTGGTGGGGGGAAGGGGTGTTGGGAGAGGGTGGTGAGGTTACATTATATGTTTATATAAAAATTAAAAAAATTAAAAAAATAAAGTATCAACAATTTTAAAAAAAGATGAATGGCTCACTATTCTCAGCAGGTAGTTTTTTTAACTTTACATTTTCACAATTTAAAACAATTTTTATGTAAACAAAACTTTTTTTTTCTTCACTTGTTTGGTGCACTGTACCCAGAGAGTAAATAAACATGTACTGAAAAGTGAAAAGAAGCAAGAACAATTAAACACCAAGGTCCTAAGGGTGTTCCAAAAAGAACTCCAGCTTACTTCAAAGTGTCCCCCGAAGAAATCTGACTGCTGGGTGTTTTATGCAACTGATGAATCACTAAATTCTACCCCTGAAACTAATAATACACTATGTGTTGACTTAATTGAATTTAAGTTTTATAAAAAAAAAAATAAAATTAGGGGCACCCAGGTGGCTCAGTGGGTTAAAGCCTCTGCCTTCAGCTCAGGTCATGATCTCAGGGTCCTGGGATCGAGCCCCGCGTCGGGCTCTCTGCTCGGCGGGGAGCCTGCTTCCCCCTCTCTCTCTGCCTGCCTCTGCCTATTTGTGATGTCTGTCTGTCAAATAAATAAATAAAATCTTTTAAAAAAATAAATTAAATTAAATTAAAAGAATGCATGTGACAGAATGAGGCAGACTGAGTTCTTGGGTCCACTTACTTGAGTGAATCTTCATAGACAAACTACTAGGATTCAGGAACTAGGATAATGATAATAACTCACTAACACTGATGGAGGATTTATTAAGTGCCAGGCATTAATCCAAGAGATTCACGTGCATTATCTCATCAGTAGAAGAAACTAGAACAATGATCCTGAACTTCCTGTGCCATACAACCTACGTGCAGAGAGGTCAGGATGGTGGTCATGATGTGTGCATTTGAAATAAAAACATGAACTATTGGTCATTCTATCTGAGACAGAAGGAATAATTGTTCAAATAATAAAATCAAGACAAACCATTCTTTGTAGTTTTCCATGACATTCTTTCCAAAAAGACAGCAGACATTTTTAAGAATATTGCCATTAAATAGATGGAAATTGACATAATCCTCAATCCTCAATTGGTTCTCTATCACTTTATTTGCTTATTTGGAATTTTTTTCCTTATTCATAGAGTATAAACATCACCCCCAAGCCCACAAACTGTAACAGAATTATTTTTTCTGGGTGTGAGATCCCTCTAGCTATACCTCTGCTTTTCTGTTGATAATTAATAAATTTTGGGTCACACCTATCTCAGTCATGGCAAGATGAGAAAATAAGGGGAATACTGGGTGTGAATTCACTTCTCTTTGAACATGAATATGTGTGGAGGGTCTTGCTAGCTCCTCCACATGGAAGCAGGTATGCAAGATGCCCATAGAGAGGCCAGCTATAGCACCCGTGGTCGTGCTCACCTTCAGGAAGAAGGGGGCACCATCATGGTTCCCCTCTCCCAGCTCTTCAGTGGCACACCAGCATTATTCTGTTCCTTTCCACAAAAGTCCTGCTTCTTTCTGCCCTTGGTTTCCCACATCTGACTCTATATTCCACTTCAGTCCCATTTGCCCACCCAGGACCACAAAGTTCTGTTTTCTGAATCCTTCACGCCTTCAGCTCTTGCCTCTCCTGTCTCTGTCAAAGCCTTATTTAGGGAGGGCTCATCTGGCAAACCAGTGTTCGTTAACTATTAATGAGTGATAATGACTCAATTGGTTGTTTTCCATCACACATTTGCATTTCAGCAGGTGTATTCAAAAACTTGACCTTAAGGCCAGGCTTTACATGGAAGGGACCAGCACATAGGTCTGATTTCCTCAGCCTTAAAAGGAAGTCACACCCTCTCCATGGACACCCCATGGCCACTTGTAGTCAGTGGCCAGAGGACAGGTTGTCCTGAAATAGTGCCATTTTCAGGAGCTACTGGCACTGCTGTTCACAGAGACTTGATTCTCAGTGGTCATGGACAGCTACTGCTCATGGGGTCCTCTGGGAAGAGGACATTGTCTACAACGGTTGAAATTATGGAGGAGGGTCACTTTTCATCACATAGCAGGCCAGAGTCCTACAGATTCCAGATCTGGCTAATTTTTATATTTCTCTGAATATATTTCTCTGAATTTTTATATTTCTCATGGTTGGTGTCTCACTCAAGCTTTTATACTAGAGAGCAAAATACAAATACTAATCTTTAAATAAAAAATACTGCCATTATATATATATATATATATATATATATATTTAAATCTTTTATATTTTGAGAGAGAGAGAGAAGGGGGAGAAGGCAGAGAGAGAGAAAGACAGAATCTTAAGCAGGCTCCACACCCAGAACAGAGTCCATGACCCTGAGATCATGACCTAAACTGAAATCAAGAGTTGGATGCTCAACTGACTGAGCCACCCAGGCACCCCTAAAAATATTGCTATTATAGATAATGACTTTATGTCAATATAAAATAGTCAATTAGCTGATAACATAGTCAATTATACTAATTCATGTAACAGTTATATAACATGGATATTAAATATGATTTTAATAATTGTCTTATTTATTTTTATAATTAAATCATGTAATATTATATAGTATATGATTATTACATGATTGATATAATTAATTAACATATAATAAATAAATGGGTACACTTTGTTTAAAAATATCAAGTATAAGCACAGACATAGCTATAGATAGTATTGATAAATTTCCCCCACATAATCTTTGCTCATTCACCATTTAAATTAAGTGCATGATATGAATTCCTTCAAAACATGCTTTTGGGTTTTTTGTTTGTTTGTTTTTTAAGATTTTATTTATTTATTTGACAGACAGAGATCACAAGTAGGCAGAGAGATGGGCAGAGAGAGAGGAAGGGAAGCAGGCTCCCTGCCAAGCAGAGAGCCCAATGCAGGGCTCCACCCCAGGACCCTGAGATCATGACCTGAGCCGAAGGCAGAAGCTTAACCCACTGAGCCCCCAGGTGCCCCCAAACATGCTTTTGTTGAGGCTGTTTTCCCACATGCATGATGAGATTCCCTTGCTTCTCTTGACTGATCATAACTGAGAACTGTCCAATGAGTTGTTTCACTGACTTGATTTTCAAAAATCAAATGAGGTGGTCACACTAATTAGAGGCAAGCCGATTCTTATGTACAGCGGTATTCTGAAGCTCAGAGACAGCCACATTCAGACGGTCTTGGGTCTGGGCTACCCATGACCTATGTATGTGACAGCCAATGACAGGCCCCAACAACACACGTGAGCCTCTGGCCGGCTCTGCCTCGGTTGACCAGCTGACCCATCTCTAACCAGATGCACGGCACAAGCACACTGAAAGCTTAGGAAACTTAGTTAATGTTTAAAACATTTTGATGCCCAGATAAATGGATGTTCAAGTTGTCACCAATTAGTAGGAAAAGGCTAATTATTATACAGACCTATGATCTTTTATAAGTAGAAATATTAAAGGAATCTAAAACCCATCTTCCATTTCATGGAAGAGCAGATGGCCTGAATTAGATCCCCAGGACATAAGTGTGTGGGTATCTCTGTAGGTACAGATATGGAAACAGGTATAGGTAGAGATCACTAAAGAGGAATTTTTAAAGGGCTGTTGACGGGAGGGAAGAGAGAACAAAAAACACAGTGTGGATGTCATTCTACTCATGCTATCTCGTACTGTCTATAGAAAAAAATACTGTCTTCTGTCCCAGACTTTTAACTACTTGAGAATATGTTTAAGTTAGCATATATCCACGTAGTCACAGTTCAGTCAATGCTGCTTCCTGAGTCCCTTCTCCAGGTGCTCTGAGACAGTGATCAACTGCCCTGTGGGTTCTTCAGGAGCTTACCACTCAGTGGAACAAGATAGATGCATGTGTGCCTAAGGGGTGTTATCCTGTACCCCAATTTTCTGCCTTATCACACCCACCACCACTGAAGTCCCATCGATGTCCTTGGGGAGGAGCAGACTGTCTCTCTGGCTAAGAGCCTTCCCCTTAGCAGCTGTGCTCCTTCCCAGACCACTGCTGCCTCTCCGCTCATCAGCTGCTGAATGCCGCCGGGCCCCCTCATGCACGTCTTCGCACGGTAGAACTGCTTCTAGAGGTCCTTTTTCCAACACCCTCTTCATGCACCCCCACATGCAAGGGTACCTTTACCACCGGCTGCCTGGGCCTCACTTCGTCACAGTGTTGTATGATTTCACATACTCTGTTAAAGGTTTGGGAGAAAACTAAAGGTACTTAGCCTAGGAGAAATATGCCAGACTATGAATGGCTCTTCCCAAAGGCCAAAGGAAGCTTACGGAAAAACAGTGCAAGTCTTTGCAACCCTCTCAAGCATTTCCCCAAGAAAGGAACCTCAAAGACACCCATGTCCTTCACAAAGGCAAAGGAGCTTCAAACATGGTACATATACACACACAGGTGTGCACATACACTACCTGTGAGTTTTGTTGGGTATGGGATAGGAACTAGGGACAGTAAGAGAAAGTGTGTTGAGTAGTGGTAGAAAGTGTGCAGAATAATTCAATGTGTCAAGAAATAGTGAAACTTCTGCAAACTTAGGAGCTTTTCTAGACTCAACAGCAAGACCTGGTATCTTTACACTTTTGTCCAACAGTTACTAATGAGTCACAAATAGCAACCGAGGTAGATTATTTTGTCACAAGTGGATATCTGTGGCAGATTCAGCTGCGTTTGCAAGATGGGGCCTCTCTCACTCAGAATGCAGTGCAAAGGCCCTGCACGGCCTGAGAGGAGGGAGGCATACCCCGAGGAAGCCACACACATCTCCCCACAGAGTACAGACTCAGGGACCTAGTTTTTAGTCCAGCTTCACTCTCCTGCTATTGTGGAGTCACACAAAGCGTGCTTTTCTCTCTGACAGTGTGGCCGACTGCAGATGCTGCATTTGGTGGGGTCCGTGAGGGAGGCCCTGTTTGTGGACCGCTTCTCCCCTAGTCACAGGGGAGCATCTCCAGATCTCTTTTAGTTTTCCTTTCTCTTTAGAGGATTTATCCAGTCACCTGGTTTTGTTCCTGACTTTCTGTGCCCATTGCACTGGCTGACTGCCTCCGTTTGGAGACAATAGGAGGATTTGCTTCTCTAAATCGTTTGGTTACAAAAAGGAAAGAAAGTGAGAAAGAGTCCCCTCAGAGGTGGAGGTGTAGGTAAGATTCCCAAGCCTGTGACCTCCGAGCGGTTCCAGGTCCGTGGGGCTCTGGGAATGACCCGGGCGAGACGTTTCAACAGTTAAAAGTACTTTTAGGTGACTTTAAAACACAGCCAAAGAATAAATCTAATAGAAACAAGGAAAGGAGAACTTTGATTCTGGTTCTTGAAATGGGAATAAAATTGCTTCCTGAAAAAGCTCGAAAAAGTTGTTAATCATCCCTTTTCAGTCATGATGTTTAGCAGGGTCTCAAGTGCCTGCCTAAGAAATAGTCCCATTGGCTTGAGTGACCTAAACCAGCCGTAAATCCTTACACACTTCCTACATGTCACGTTGGCCTGCAAGATTTTAAAATAATGTCCTTGCTTGACAACTCCTCCGCAATTAGGCCGCAGGACCACGTGCACCCCACCGACTCCTTTGCCCCGCCCCTGGTCCTTCTCTCCCAACTCCCCCAATCCTCTCTCCCTTTAATTGTATGTTTTATGCATCCCCTGCAGTCTCCACAGGGCTGATGTTCTCAGTGGCCAAGAGTTCCCGAAACTGGAATCTAGAGAAGTCATTCAAAACAAACTTTCAGTGGGAGTCTGAGAAAGATTCTTCAAAGGATGTGTTGAGTCCCAGCGCACCTTTGTCTTATCAGTGTGTCTTGAATGAAGACTATCCTGACCTACTTGTGCTGATGGGACATGCTAAAAGCCAGTTTTAGACAGATAAAACTGAACTAGCATGTGGATGCATGACACATCTGTTCATTCACCCAACCCTTCAACTGGCTTTTATTGTGCACCTACCATGGGATAAGCATGTGCTTCCATGCTGTGCGACCTGACAGATACAAGCTATATATCCCCACCTGCCTTTCAGATATTTCAAATCTAGTAACGAGGACAAGTTAGGCATCTGAATAACCATATTTTTTTAAAGATTTTATGATTTTATTTATTTGACAGAGATCACAAGTATGTGGAGAGGCAGGCAGAGAGAGAGGAGGAAGCAGGCTCCCTGCTGAGCAGAGCACCCAGTGTAGGGCTCGATCTCAGGACCCTGAGATCATGACCTGAGCTGAAGGCAGAGCCTTAACCCACTGAGCCACCCAGGTGCCCCTCTGAATAACCATATTATGAAGTAGAAGAGTTTAAATAGAGCCCCGGAGCATTCTTAGGAGAACAGGACTGGATCCAACTGGAGAGTAGGAAGAGTCTTCATGCAGGAATGGAGTTTCCTCCCAAGAAATGACCTCTTAAGAATGACTAGGGCTATAAGTCAATCGGAGAAAGACAACTATCATATGATCTCCCTGATATGAGGAAGTGGAGATGCAATGGGGGTGGGGGTTAAGGGGGTAGGAAAAGAAAAAATGAAACAAGATGGGATCAAGAGGGAGACAAACCAAAAGAGACTCTTAATGTCATAAAACAAACTGAGGGGGTGGGGGGGAGGGGGGTTGGGAGAGGGTGGTGGGGTTACATTATATGTTTAAATAATAAAAAAAAAAGAATTGCTAGGGCTCTGGCAGCTAGAAATTCAGTAAGAGGTCATGCCACAGAGATGGGAATTGTGCCTGGAAGGCCAATAATGTGGTGAGGATTGTGCATGTTGGGGGAATGTCCATGACACCTCACTGAGCTGTGTGGGAGATATTTTATGTTTACGAAGATAACGAAGACACAGATCCTGTCTATGCGGAGCTTCCAGTCTGCTGTGGGACATGAAGACTGTTTCACATCTGTACGCAGCTCACAGAAGACGGCACAGAGAAGGCAGGAGGGACGAGTTCTGAAAGGCACACACACTTCCTACCAACACAGATGGGGCTTCCAGGGAAGACTTTCTACAGAGATGCAGGGAGGTGAAGGGTGTGTTCTACAGAGCAGACTGTAAGATCTGGTGGCCAGAGCCAGGAGGGTGGCCAGGAAGGTGAGGACAGAGAGGAGACCAGATAATCAGATTAGAGTCAGATGGGGAAGAACTTGGAATGCCAAGGAAAGGATTTGAAGTTATTTACTAGACCACAAAGTCTACTCAACAAGGAAGGGAAATGATCCCAGGAAATTATAGAACCAAACGCTCTTCTCTTTAGCTAAAATAAAACAGAACCTCCTTTACTGAAGTCTATGGGATAACACTGAGTAGATAGCAATATGAAGCTAAATAATCTGGTTTATAAAGTAGTTTTTAAATTTTTGATCATGGTCAAGTACAAGGACAGCCCTGAGTTGCTACAGGACCCACCAGGACACCAGCATCTGTGTTGTTCATTGCCAGGCCCCAGGTGTGTAATTAATACTTGTTGAAAAAGTGATGGAGACATCGGACAAAGGAATGAAACAATGAAAGTGACCCCAAAACAATTTGAATATTTATGAATGACAGAACAGCAAGGAAGATCAATGCTCTCCTGGCTTTGGATAGATAACCTCTGGACACAAGAGGTAGCATGGTGGGGTCTTCTGTAAAGGATGAGGGCATCAGCCCGACATGCTGCCTTTGCCTCCCGTGAGCTCCTGAACTAAGTGATAATGAAGAGAAGAGATCCTAAAGTTAGAGTGAAACAGAAGATATCATGCCTGCTGTCCACTCTTGCTGTGGATTTTCAAAAAACCTACACAACAAGGAGATGAGCAAGGAGAGGTCACAGGTACTGCCATGGGCCACCCGGCTCCATGATGGGAGCGGACGCAGGTGAAGAAACCACGCTCCTCACCGGATCAATACTGAGGAGTTCATTAATAGGCTTAGCAAAAGGGATGTATAAATACACGTCAATATCAAGGAAAACAATGTCGGAAATCCTGTCATCTGCTAAAAATAGATGTGACCTCTTAGAAGCTAGAGGCCACATACCTGATGTCATGGTTCCCAGCACTTGGCTTTGGCAGGCCAGTAGGCACCCAATAAACAAAGAGAATTGCACATGAATTCACCCTGGTGCTTGTTGTGGTGTGTGCACCCATCCCCCACCTCCAGGGTGTGAAGGTGAGGTGGGACACCTGACACCAGCCTCCCACCCCTGGAGGGGACCATGGGAGCTTCCTTTCCCTACAGCCCCCACCTGCCAGATGACCGTAAGATGGAAATGCTCTATTTCATCATTATGATTTTTTTTCTTTTTGTTCTTTCTTGGCTTCCTAGTGTGCTCACGAAAACAAGAGCCCAGCAGCTCTGGGGAGAGTGGAAGAGTGACCGTGCAGTTTCCACAGGCCCCTCCATGGAGGCCCTGCCAGGTTCCTGGGTGGTGCATGCCACATCTCAAAGCTAATCCCAATGCTTCCCGCCATTCCAGAATGGCTACCCTTCCAGAAGGCAGACTGCTGGCCGGGGCCAGAAGCCACTCTGGGCTTGAGCACATGCCCCGGGACGGGGTCTCGGGATGGATGCCTATGGACACTTAGATTTCCCGGGGATCGTACTCCACCTGACACGGCAATGTGGAGGCTTGAACCCCGTGGTTCACCCCAGAACAGGTCTCACCCCAGTGACTTCTCATCTTTGATCCTGGCCGTATCACTCAGCTCTCTGAATGCTGTCCTGCCGTGCTGGGAAAGCAACGCCAGTGTGGGCTCCACTTGTCCCGGCAGCAGAATCCATCACCTGTGCCGTGCCCGCCCCCCACCCTGTTAGCACAACATCCTTTAAGCCAAAGCTTTCCTCTTACCATTTCCATGACGGAATCATTGCATCTGTAATAATTTTCCGTCGGAGGCTGCAGAGGAGGCTGCTGGAGCTTTACCTGCTGTTCAAACCAGGCACGGTTGAAAGGGACCATTCTTCTTTGTGTTTGAAACCAACGGGAGGATGAGAAGGCCCCATAAATACAGCCAATCAGGAGTATTTTATATCTACTGCTGCAATGAGAGAGCCCACCTGTAACAGAAAAGAAGAGGGATGCAAGGAAATAAGAAGGAAAAAAAAAGAAGTAAAGGAAGAAAGATTCAGGGAAAGAAGGAAGCAAGGCTGCTCCTTCATGTTGCGACGCCCCCGTAGTTTATAGCAAACTCGCGCTGGGGACTGTCAGAGCCATCCGTCAAGGGCTCTATGCCACTCACATCCCGCCCATCATGAGCTGGAATGTGCGTGTGTGCGCGTGCGCGTGCACGGGTGAACGTGTGTAAGGATGGAGATGCTGCTTTCTTATGCACTTCAAGTGGAGCCACGCTGGCCTGGAGATGACCTGCCACGCGGTTTTTAAATTATCTCTGTGCGCGCTCTGCTTGTTTTGGAAATGCTCTAAATAAAAATAATGGACTGTCTTTTAATAAGTCTCATTGTGAGGATTCCACATATCAAAGCACGCAGGGCAGCTTGGAGGCAGACGTCGGGCATGTGTGATCTCCTGGAAGAGAGACAAATGGTGTTGCGGGGAGCTCCATCTAGGGACCGCCGACAAGAAAATGGCATTCGGAAACCGACGCATCTGTGAGGCAGGGGGATACTGGCACCTGTCATGCCATCTCAGTCATGACTTTTAATAAAGCTGCTTTCCCTTAGGTAAAATGGGAACTTGACTGTAATATTAGCTGCAAGCACGCCTTGTTTTCCTTCAGAGCGCTTTTGTACGTGAGGAGGTTCAAATGGATCTTCAGGCTGAAGTAATGGTGTTTACCAGCTCTTTCCCCCCGGCTCCCCAGAACTCCGGATTTGAAAAAGATGTTGCATGGAGTTTTTTTCTCCCCCTTCCTTTCTTTCTTTTGCAAAATGTCTCCTTTTGCCAACTAATGCTGCTTTCCATATTTATTTTCATATCACTGGCTTCCTCCCTCCACCCCCTGCCTCCTCCTCCCTCTCCTCCCCTCTCTGACTGGGTTGTTGTTGGAGTGAATTTAGCCTGGGGAAGTACGTATATCATAAAAACCGGGTTGGGATTCGTTGGCTGCCAGTCAATAAATCAGTCAGAGTTTAATTACCAGGGAAGTGATGGGCTGTGGCGACAGGCATCGGCTCTGGTGGAGAGCATTTCTTCTGGGGGAAATGCTATGAAAACCCCAAAACTGAGGTTACCTCCGTTTTGAGGTTTCCTTAACAAAAAGTTAAGGAAGTCCGTCGCTGCAAACAACCCGACAAAGTTTTGTTCTGAGACAGCGGGAGCTGCCGGGGCCGGTTTAATACTATGTTCTTGAGTCAAAGTTTGTGCATTGTGTTTGAAACAGCAGCAGCAGAGTGCTACCTGATTCCTATGTTAACGAACATTCATGTCTTTGTGTCACACATTAAAAGCATTTTATTAGTAATCTGCCAAATTCATAAAAAACCTCTAAACTGAAAACCTCGCACCCCTCCCCCAACAAACATCAGAGAGGATTATACGGGAGAATGGAGGGAATGTGTAAAATGGGGTTTCCCGACGTGAGAGTTAAGCTGGTTTCCCCACGTTTCGTATTTCCATATTTTCTTCGGCAACTTTTCCGTCCCCCGCCCCTGAAACCAGCATTTCCAGGCCAGCCCCAGGTTGAGTGACCCTGAAATAGAGATTCAGGATTTTTGTTCTTTTCTCTCTCGCTCGTTCTCTTTCTTTTTTTCCCCCAAAGGTAATTCCCAATGAGCCTGGATGTTATTTTCGACTCTCAGCAGCGCTGTCTCCCACGGGTCTTACATCTGAAGCCGCACGTGGAACTGCTGAAGGATCTTTCGACCGCAGGATGTTCTGTCTCCCCTTAGCCGGTCTCCAGGCCCCCCTGCTTGCTTATGTGAGACCGTTTTTCCTGTTTAAGGAATTGTGAGACTCTTCAGGCATCCTAAGTTTGTGCTTGGGGGGCACACTTCCTGTCGAGGGACATAACCTAGGACAGTGGGGAGATCTCCGTGCGGGGACCCTTTTCCCCATGGTAAATTCCATGGGCTTTGCCAAGTTATCCTGGACCTCGTCCTCCTCTCTGGAATTCCTTTAGGATTTTGTCATTACAAAGACGTGGTGGTCACCCACCCTGTTCAGGAGTGTGAGATTTGAATAAACATATCATAAAGGTTTTAGGCAGAAAATGAAGCAGGATGAGTTTCGAAGCCACGGGAAAGGAATTGTGCACATCCCCGGAATCACCATCTTTGTGAAGAAAATGTTTGGCATCTCACCCAGTCGTAGCGGCCTTGTCAGTTTAAATTGCTGTTAAGAAACAAAATGCATAGTATTCCATTGTATATATCTACCACTTCTTCTTTATCCATTCATCTGTTGATGGACATCTAGGTTCTTTCCTTAACTTGGCTATTGTGGACATTGCTGCTGTAAACATTCAGGTGCACGTGCCCCTTCGGATCACTATGCTTGTATCTGTAGGGTAAATACCCAGTAGTGCAATTGCTGCGTCATAGGGAAGCTCTGTTTTTCTAATTTCTGAAGGAACCTCCACACTGTTTTCCAAAGTGGCTGCACCAACTTGCATTCCCACCAACAGTGTAGGAGAAGAAAAAATGAAACACGATGGGATCGGGAGGGAGACAAACCAAAAGAGACTCTTAATGTCATAAAACAAACTGAGGGGGGTGGGGGGGAGAGGGGTTGGGAGAGGGTGGTGGGGTTACATTATATGTTTAAATAAAAAAGCTTAAATAAAAAAAAAAGAAAAAGAAACAAAATGAAAAGCTTAAATAAAAAAAAAAAAGAAAAAGAAACAAAATGAAAAAGCGAAGCAAAACAAAGCAGAAACCTCTATCACCAGGTCAGAAAATCGCCTGTGGCCTGAGTCCTGGAGACGTGAAAACTGGAGCCAGAACCTCTGCCCGTCGGCTCGGCGTCAAATCCTTCCCCGGCCTCGGTTTACCCAGCCTACAACTCAAACGCCAAAGCGCTTGGGCCCAGGAAATCCCTGCATGGCTTCAGTCCAGGTAGCAGGTGATCAATTTCCATAAACTAGAGAACGAGCCGGTTTGTTTAAGTGTCCATTGAAACGAAGTTTATGACCGCCCCGGTGCTGTGTCGGATCGCCCGCCGAGCCCACCGCGCCCGTAAAGCACGTCACCAGCAACCTGGACGTGTCAGGTGAAGGAACCAGAGTCTCTCCTGGGGACACTCCCATTTTGAACAGCTCACCCCATATTAACAACCACTAAGTCCAAACCTGATGGAGTTTTTAAACAGAGGCACTATTATTAGAGGAAATAATCGTGGTCTGGTCTTAGAGGAGAAAGGAAGACATAAGATCGTAAGATGGACAAAATAAACGAGATGCTACTTCAGATTAGCCTAAAGAAGCTTCAGTCCATAGGGTTTGACATCCCACAGTGGCAAAACCTACCTGTTTTATGGCCCCAACAAGATTCTTCCTGCCACAAAACCGTGTCTAAAGGGAAGACACAGACAATCATCCATCCTCTGTTAAGGTAAATCTAAGTATGTCCTCAAAAGTAAAAAGGAAGGTGGGCCACTCATTTAATCCCTCAGTGTCTGTTGGGAATGGTAATTCTCCTACATTTTCAAATAAGAGAGAAAACCCATACTGGAAGAATCAATAAGTGTAGCTTTTACTGCTTCCAAGCAATCGACAGCATGGAGACATGTACCATGGTGGCTTTTTGTGCAAATCCTTCATTTTACTGTTCTGTTTAAAATAACCCTTGGACTCCAGAACAAAGGGGAAATTAGGCTACATCTTTATATCATCCTCTTTATAAGGATATTTAGGAAGAGGGTTTCCACAAATGGAATTACACCCTATCATAGTGCTCTACAATCCTTCACCACTTCATATCCCAAAGTGCTGGACTAATGTTCATCTCCTCTTGTTACATTAAGAGAGAGAGGAAAGATTTCACTTACTTGCTGCATTTTTGCTTTCATAGGGCAGCTCACCGGGGCAGGATGAAGGACCTCCAGAGGACAGAGGTGGACATCCCTGCTGGCGAGGCATCCCTGAGCCAAGCTTGCCCTGTGCCACAAGCTCCCAAGCCCCTCGCACCTATACAGTTGTGAGGACACGCTCATTCATGCATTCAGAGAGCCAGTTCACACATTTAAAGTGAAGACCTACCTCTGCCCCAGGGAAAATACAGCTATAACAAGAAAGGTGAGGCCCCCCACTTTAAAAGAGCCAAAGTTCTCATGGGGACAGACTTAAACAAACACATAAGCAAACAAACAAACAAACAAAAAACCCACCTGATGTGATGAGTGCCACGTGGAAAATGAAAATAATGTGGGTGCCAGGCACGGTGTTTTTGGCCAGGAAATATCTCTGTGAAGAGAAGACACGTGAGTGATGGAGTCAGACACGTGGTGGGGGCAAGAACGTTCCAGGTAAGGCAGACAGCTTGGAGATCCAGGAAATGAGATGGGAGCTGATGTTTCTGGAGTGCAATGAGTGAGGGGGCATGGGAGGAGGTAAGTCAGAGCGGCAGGCAGGAGGAAGATGGCCGTGCGGGGTCTCGTACCCATGGCAGCGGTTCACACTTCCTTCCAGGCTTAAAAGTAAGCCCCTGGGAGATTTCAGAGTGGAGACTGGCATGGTCTGTTTTGATAGGCGTTTTAAAAAGATCTCTAGTCTCTCTTTCAGTGGCCGAAAGTAGTAACAGGAAACCAAAGAGGGGAATATTGCAATAGTCCAGGCAAGAGACGGCTTGGGGCTTGGGGCTTGATGGTGGCAAAGGAGACGAGGAGATGACTAGAAGCGGAGAGATCCAGAGCACATGTTGAAGTAGAGCCAGTAGGAATTCCTGATGGATTGGATGCTGCTGGGAGACAGAGAAGCATCTCCTTCATTACAGCCAGGCTCTACTATGTGAGAAATAACACCAAAATCTTAGTGGCCTGGGACAACTCAGATTTACTCCTCCCTTGTGCCCCATTCCACGCAGATCAGCCAGGGTTTTATTCCCTATTATTCCTGCTCAGAAGCTGAAACTCCTCACCTGCAATGTGGCTGGTTGTTAAATTAGGCTTGAAAGCACATCGAGTGCCACGCACTGACCTGTAAATGTTTCTAGGCTTTGGTGACACCCATCCCCTCTGTTCACAGCTCACTGGCAAGGACAAGTCATTTGGGCAAAGGGACACAGAAGTGGTTACTTTCTCAGGAGATAGTAGAGAGAGACCGCATATTGGGGAGTAGAGTTGGTATCAAGGGCAATCCCTAGATGGCTGCTATGAGCAGAAGGCAAGATACTGCTGCCATTTCTTGTCAGTGGGCAAATAAGGCAGGAACTCTTACAGTCCTTCACAATGATTCTAGATGTTCAACACCTATCTTACAAGAGCTCCGCACTTTCCAGGTCACCCCTGTTCTAAGTTCTCTGGACCCAGGACTGGCAAATAATACACATTTGGTGACGTTATGATGGAGTTCATGAACCAAAGACTAAGAATAAATCATTAAGCTGTTTGGTTGACTTTCCAAGGGTGGTGAACAATTACACTTTCACACTTCGTGTCTGAAGCCAATCCAGAAGTCCACAGTTAAGTGTGTGTTGTAAGCAAGGTCCCAGGCTCACGGGCTGACTGACACATGAGCCATTAGCAGCTCTGGATTTTCCCAGGCCATGATTCGGCTGTCCTCAAGTTTTGTACCTTGGCTCCTGACATCTGCATAAATTGTGGCAACTTATTCCAATACTTTAGATTAACTACCGAATGCCAGTATTTAGTTCTTAGATTTTGAGTTAGATGAGCTAAGGAAGGGACACTTTGGTCAGGGAAGGCATTTGGACTCAATCTTACCAACCATAGAAGGTCCTGACCATTTTGGAGTAAAGGATTCACATAAACCATATACTGACTCAAAGCTCCTCAGGGCCAGGGCTTGAGTCTGAGAACACCCAGCAGAGATGAGAGTTGTGGGCAAACATAGGCATACAAAAGTATGACCCATGAATTCCTGAGCAAAGGAATGAACACAGGGATGACGGAGGCTGAAAGATTAACGTTGTGATGGTAGCAGGTTTGGTTGAGGGAGGTGCACACTTGTGGAGGAAAAAAAGAGACACTGCTGGAAAAGTACAGAGGTGAGTTTATAAGACTCTCATGGGCACTGACAGATGTCCAAATACCATCTCTCTCAGTTCAGTGAATTACTGGCTAAAGTGGAGTGATATTTAAAATTGCAACTCAGTAGTCCTCCTCGTTCAATGTCAGTGCAACTAGTTATAAAGACACAGGGCAAGACTTAAAGAAATAACTCATAAAATATTAGTATAGAGAGATATAGAAATAAACTTATGTCATCAGAATTACCAATACCGTGACTACCTATGCAGTAGTAACCTTGAATCCCAACACTATATAATTTGATTTAATGAAAACATTTACTAAGTATAATGTTAACAGGCACAGAGTTTTCAAACCCTTTAAAATCTGTAATATAAATTTAAATACCTGCTCAAGAGGCCTAAAACACACTTTTGGTATATAAGAGTAACAAAATCCAGCCAATTTTCTATTGGTGTATTGACATGGAGCTGTCCACTTGCAAGAACAGAAACACAGCTTGAGCTCAGAGGAACACGTGCACCGTAGGAACGGCTTGAGCTCAGAGGTACACGTGCACCGTAGGAACGGCTTGAGCTCAGGGGAACACGTGCACCATAGGAACGGCTTGAGCTCAGGGGAACACGTGCACCGTACGAACAGCTTGAGCTCAGAGGAACACGTGCACCGTAGGAACAACTTGAGCTCAGAGGAACACGTGCACTGTAGGAACACCTTGAGCTCAGAGGAACACGTGCACCGTAGGAACAACTTGAGCTCAGAGGAACACATGCACCTACGAACAAACCATAGGCAAGGCAGGGCACAGCTGAAAAGCTGTGTGCGGTTGAGCTTTGGGGATGGCTGAGATGAGGGACTCAAACACCATCCACTTCACTTATTGTCTCCAGCCCAAGTCTGCTCCTCTCTGTACGTCAAGTCCATTTGTTCATACTATGGACCAGCTTCTTTCACTTTTAGAAGACATGGCAGCCAACAGCCGTGGTCTATTACATCTCCATCCCACAGGGAGCTAAACCCCTTTTCTATGCTCTACTTGTCGAGGCAAGATACTCATCATCTGTCCGCTAGAGATGGAAGGGAATATGATTGACAGCTGTCATGCAAACCACAGAGTTGGGGCTCTTAGCCAGCGGGTAGGAGCACCTCTTCCAAAGAAGAGAGCGATGACACTCATTTTTCTGCCCTCCCTATGTGCTATAAACCTTCAGGAGGCTGCTGTCCTCCCTATTGACTGTGCTGGCCTTGTCCTTTGTTTTTCGCCCAGTTGTATGGGTGGAATGAGGGTGTACCACTTAGAGCAGCCATACCAACATACCCCAGACTGGGTGGCTTAAATAAAAAATATTTATTCTCTCAGAGTTCTGGGCTCTGAAAGTTCTAGATTATGGTGTCAGCAGGGTTGGGTCCTTCTGAGGTTGGGAGGGAGGGTCTGCTTGAGGCCTCTCTCCCTGGTGGTTTGCTGGCAATCTTGAGCATTTTTGCCTTATAGAAGTGTCACCCTGATCTCTGCTTTCTGCCCCACCTAGTCTTCTTGCCTGCATCTGTGACCACATTTCCCCTTCTTATAAGGACACCAGTCACATTGGCTTTGGGCGCACCGGTAACGCCTTCATTCAAACTCAATCACCTCTGTAAAGACTCTGTCTCCAAATAAGAGCCAACTCTGAGAAACCAGATTAGGAGCTCAACTTTTCCTTTTTGGAGACACAAAATCCAACCTATCACAGAGTGATGGACATTTCTGCTAATTAAAGATAATTAATACATTTCAAGCTACTTTTTCCTCTAAATCAGTTCTTCTTAAACCCTCTTCCACTTGTGTTCTGAGCATTCCTACTAAGTTTTAGGATTTTTTTAAACAAAGTTAAAATTGTCTATTTTTATTTAACTTTAGCAACATAAGTATAAACATTTTTCTTGACTCTTACCTAATAGTAAATAATTACACATTTTTTCCTTTGCAAAGCTATGAATAATCAACATACAATATATGTTATTTAGAAATTTTTAGACTGAGGGGCACCTGGGTGGCTCAGTGGGTTAAAGCCTCTGCCTTCGGCTCGGGTCATGATCTCAGGGTCCTGGGATCGAGACCCACATCGGGCTCTCTGCTCAGCGGGGAGCCTGCTTCCTCCTCTCTCTGCCTGCCTCTCTGCCTGCTTGTGATCTCTGTCTGTCAAATAAATAAATAAAATCTTTTAAAAAAAAGAAATTTTTGGACTGAATTTGTTTTTCTTGAGACTCTTTCTGAAGTGGAACATTGTGTGTTTCCCCATCTAGTTACTGGAACAATGTTTAGCAAATGCAGTTGCTGTGGGATACAAATTTAAAATCATGTTATAAATCATGGCCATTGAACACTGAATCTTCTTTTGAACGTTGCGTCTGTCCTCCATATTGCTCCACAGTAAGTATTAAAGAAAGGAGTTAAGTGAAAAAACAAATTACTAATAAGAGGTATTTTTCATTGTTATGCTTTTCTTCCTAAGAGAAGAAAACATGAGCAAGGCTTGGTCTGAAACTTTGTTTCAAACTCCTGTCATGGTTTGTGCTGGTCTACCAAACCATCTGTGCCCCCACCGCCGACCAGCCGCGGGAAGGCTTGCTGGAGTCAAGGAGCAGAAGGAACTTCTGGAGACCCTGCTCACCTGTTTCGTGCTCTCGGAACATGTCGACACATTAATTGGCATTCATTTTGGGAAGGCTGTGATGGCTTCCAGTAGTGTATGCTGCTTGTGTACACATAAACATGGATGTGTCTTTGCTTTACTCTGAGAGTGACAGTGGAAGAAAGTGTGCTCTGGATGCACCAACGTCAATATATTGTTTCAATATGAGTAACAAGACAGCCCGCTGACAGATGGGGCTGTTCCGTTTATCACACGCTCGCTCCCCTTTCTTCCACACTCAGAGGACGAGGGTGCATGCCACGTGCTGGGAGAAGGAGCTGATATTTAACAATGAAACCTTATGGGCTACGGATTCTCCCCCTGCACGTGCCCTTGTGGTCAGTTCCCAGCACCAAGGACTGATGACTTACTCTATTTGGCAGGATTACCCAAACTTTCCTCCTCCTCCGGGAGTTGCACAGAGAGAACCCACCCTCTGGGTATGCACATACAGAGACAATGCGACCACCTCAGTAGGATGCTACCCAGTCCTGGAGAACCCCAGCCCAAAGACAGGCACCTCGAGGGCTTTAGCAGCCTGGTTTTGCCTCCAGGTTTCGCTGGGTGATTTCCTTCAATTCCGGGTCAAGCCAACGCACACTTCTTGTTTCAAATCACTGCTGCTATCTTTTCACCCGAAGGAGCACTGGGTATAAGGAAGTGCTTTCTGCTCCTCCCTTCCCCTCGTGCAGGTGTCTGAGCCCTCCTCAGTCTATGCAACCACACATATAACAAGCTGCCTCCGCAAGACGCTGCTCTTCCAGCCAGCAAAAGCACGTGGGACCGGGGAGGGCAACAAGTAAGATGTTTTCTCAACAGTTTTCCAAGCAACAATACACAGACAAAAAGGTCAGAGTCTGGCGGCCCCACTCTAGCATATGCACACCTATTTATGAAGACACTTAGGGTGGATTTAGTAAGTTCATGGCAAAGCTCCAGGGGCGCCTGTCTCTTTAAATCCGTCTCCTCCCCAGTGAAATTTGTGGCCCTGATGAATGGCGGAGCAGAGTCATCCATAAAAGGGCAGAGGAAAATCACACTCATTTGCATACAGTAATTATTCTGTGAATCAGGCCACCTTTATTGCTGCAGAAAATCTACTGTCAGCATCACTCTATAGATCACGTTTGAAAATCCAACAGCTGAGGAGAGTAATTGTTTGGAATCCATGTGGTCTGGTACTCCTGTCTCCAGCATGTCAATTGTCCTGTGTCTAGGTAGAGAGCAAAGTTTCTGGGTGTCGGTCACTTGGCCTCTGCTTTCTTTTCTTCCTCCTCTCTGCGTTTTGGGGAGCTCCCTACAGATTGGGCATGGCCCTCATTCCAAACGGTGCAAGTGAGCCTGGGAAAGCACTGAACCCCCAGGGCTTTAGAAGAACTGCCGATTTGACGGGTCAGAGTTGACATCAACCGGCAATGGTGGTGGGGCATGGTTTCCCCACTCTCTAGAGCCCTCTTCCACCACATCAACCCACAAACACACATGCCCCATCAGCACATCTACTCACTCCGGCCTCATCCACCTCAACCCGGTCCAGGAGCGAGGCCCAGACATGGCCGCTGCCACCTCCCTGATGGAATGCAGAGGGCGGGAGTGCATTAGCTCTTGGTGGCACTTCACTTGTAGGAAAATAGAGAGGATTGAGGTAGAACCAAAGAGTAGCTGTACCTGCAGCTCTGAACAGGAAAACAAGAAATACATTCATTATTTAGAGGGTGGTGGGAGCACACCCGGCCCATATTTTGATCTCCAGAGGAACAGTGGAAAGGAACGTTTCCATTGACAAGAAATTGTATGGGGCACATAGTTGAAGGAGCAAAACTCATATCAGGCTTCACTCAAAGAGGGAGTAAGATTGGCACAAACAGAGAAGCTCGACCATGTGATAGTCGAGAGGAGTAAGATAAGCAGCGCAAAGGATCACACAGCTGCTTTTCGATTTTGAGCATCTCTGTTGTCACATGGAATGCATGGCTTCCTCCTCGGCCGTGGGGTGTGGGGCGCACAGCATCACTGGGGCAGAGACCACACAAAGCCTGGAGAACTGCCCTGTGGACAACCCCCTGTCTTTCCATTTTGATTTCTTCTTTCTGAATCCAGGTTCTAATCCAGGTGCTCTTGTAAAAACAGAATCAAGGGGCACCTGGGTGGCTCAGTGGGTTAAGCCTCAGCCTTCAGCTCAGGTCGTGACCTCAGGGTCCTGGGATCAAGCCCCACGTCGGGCTCTCTGCTCAGCAGGGAGCCTGCTTCTCCCTTCTCTCTGCTGCCTCTCTGCTTACTTGTGATCTCTCTCCCTCTCTTTTTCTCTCTCTCTCTCTCTGTAAAATAAATAAATAAAATCCCCCCCAAAAAATAAAAACAGAGTCAAGATTTACATATATCAAAAATTCAGATAAGATGCTTGAGGTAGAAAAGGCAATATTTGAAAAACTATGAGCTGAAGGGCTGTGTAAAGCCACGTTACTGCTACCAGGAATTCACTTGGAAAGTCAGAAGGAAAAACAAAACAAAACAAAGCAAAGTTGGGGTAGCCCTGAAAGGTTTGTAACTAGAAACCTCCAGCAAATGGCATCCCAGCCCCAAGGGTTCCTATGGGCTGAGATTTGGTTTGCCTTAAGTTGCTTGAACTTCAATGTTTATTAAAGATTTGCGTTCTCTATGACTCTTGGATTTTCTTTTTTCCCCTTTCACTTCTTCTTATTAAAGAAATGTTTTCACAACAGGGATGAGCCATGAAGACATTACATGAAGTGAAATAAATCAGGCACAAAAGGGTAAAGACTGAGTGATCCCACTCAGAGGAGAGGCCGGGAGAAGGTAAGTTCATCGAGAGGGAAAGTAGGTGGTGGGGGCCGGGGGAGGGGCTGGGCAGCCACTGTCTCCTGGGCCCAGAGCCTCAGCTTGGGAAGATGGAGAACTTCTGCAGATGGGTGGTGGGGACGGCGGCCCAACACTGTGACCTTACCCAATGCCACTGATGTGCACAATGGCAAATTCTGTGTCACGTAGATGTTACCACAATAAAAAAAACAAGATCTACCTTAAAAATGGTTTCTCTTCTTAGGCAGTGGGGGAGGTCCAGAGAGAGAAAGTTATGAAAGTTACAAAAGGCAAAAGCATCAAGGACTTCTATCAGAGATGGCATCTTCAACACATTAGTTCCTTCCTCTCTTCTTAGAAATCTTTTGGGAGGACCTGCGAGTTTTAACACAAACCCATCTCTTCCAGGTGAGGGAAGGGCCTGGGGGGTTGAGAAGACACATCTACCACACTGTGGAGAGCAAACCACAGGTCTTGGTGAACACTGTAAATCTTCTAACCCAGAGACCTCGTAATACAGGGTCTTCTAATACCACAGAAGTAATGGGTGTGCTACAACTCCAGCTGTAATCTGTCATGACCCAGAGCTTACGGAAGACGGCGATAGTTAATAGCAGGTTCATGTCATGGTTTCGTTGATGAGATGACAGTCCAGCGGCTCTCACTACTGTGGGCATTCTTACGTGGATGCTCTTCCAAATGCATAGGTAACTAGACAGACTAGTTTGGTGATTAACAAACTCACAAAGTTAGTGCACGTTGAGGAAGGCTTATGCCACTCCCCGCTCAGTGCCTCGGCTCACGGCGTTCCTGCTGAACGCCTCCTGCTTGAGGATGGCCTCAAGCTCCTAAGTTCTATTTTCAGTGACAGGACAAAAGCCGATGTTTAGGTGAATGTGGGGTGAGCTGATGCCGTCGATAGTGTCCTGCCGATAGAAGGAGACCACCCTGAAAGGATCACGGAAAACCTTTTACTTCAACTTCCAAAATAACAAGATAAGACACAATCAAGAGTCAAAAGCATTTCGTTACTCAGAAGCTGCTAACCTTTCTATTTGTTCTGGGCTTCATGGTCAGCTTTCTGATGTCAGGCTGGTCCACAGAAAAGCAGAAATCCATAAAATCGTGCAGCATAAATACTAGAAATTGCAAAGTCTCTCCTAATTTAACCTTTCTGAGAATGTCTTGCTTTTGTCATTTTGTTTGAAGGTACACATTTGCGTTGAACATGAAAGATATCTGAGGTTTAAGCGGCTAACCAACATGTTGCAGAGGCAGTGCTCACGGACAGAAGACTCGGTTTCTCCAAGGGACACTTGGAATCGCTGAGTGGGCTCTGGGCTCCCCAGAGCTCACTAAGGGGAAATATAGGGGGATGCTTGGGGTTGAGAACCTGAGCCTAGGAGAGTGATGAGCTGCCTGGTCTGACTCTTGCTTTCTGTGAGGCTTAACGGTGAGAGAGGCTTGATTCCAAGAGGGCAGAATTAACCAGACACTGAGGTGTGAGTGCATGACAGGAGGAATCAGCTGGCCATAATAAAAAACAGATAAATAAATAACAACAACAACAACAAACCCCGAGGACTTCAGAATTCACTTATTGCTTCAGCTAAGACTCCCCGAGGAGGTATAATCTGCTGAAGTCACAGGTCCAAGAGAAAAGGGACCCCATCTCCTGGAAGTCACATTGCATGAGTATCAGGCCAACGGCGGGCAAAGCTTCACCACCAACCTGGTTCCGACCTACGAGGGGCTGTCAGAATGCTTTGACGTGCTTATATCAGACCCTGATACAAGAGGGAGGGCCGTTTCTTACCCAGGCTCGCCTTCCTTCCCAAGAGGCCAAAGAGTTTACTTTGCACCGAATAGACGTTTACAAAATATCTATTGACTCATTAGATAGAAGCTCTAATTTAAGTGATTAACAGGGTGAGGGGAGGCAGGTTGCAAAAGGAAAAGGCATGCCACCAAAAAAATAAATAGCAGATATTTAAGCGTATTTTAGACTAGATACAAAAATAGTTTTTAAATTGCAATTTAAATTCACATTGTATGAATGGCCATATTGGTTCAGGCTATACAGCGGGTTAGAATTTCAAGTTTTCTCTACATAACTTCATATGCAGATCATGGTCAACTATTACTACTACGTGATTTTTTTTTCAATTTTCCAACATATAGCATGAATTCTAATGCAAAAGAGAGAGAAAGGGAGAGAGAGAGGAGAGGAGAAGAGAATCAACTTAAAATATTCCTATATATTGTGATATATTCCCTGCATATGAAACCTAGTATTTTATTGCAAAGGGCCCTGTCTTGGGCATACTTGGCATATTCTAGCTCTGCAGCAATTTACCTTTCTTGCCATCCTTAGCGAGCTCTTTAGATCTCTGGAGACCTATATGTTGTGTGGTAGGGAAGTTTAAGGCATTATCTGGAAAGCTGTCCAAGTTGGGCAAGTTCATTAATGCATTAGGCCCATGGATGGATGGTAGGCAAATTTACTTCTCAGAGTATTATGTTCCCAAAGAGAAGCATAGAACTCTAACATTTGCAAAAGGTAAAGCCACTCTGAGAGCCAGAGAAAAGCCCAATTAATTCATGGGAACTTATGAGATTTGCTCCTCTCTCCTTCTTCCTTTGCTTCCTGGGTGACCATAAGCCTAAAGTCCCTCGGGTAGTGGTAATAAATGCTGGTACTTCTCTCTCTCTCTCTCTTTTAAGATTTATTTATTTATTTATTTATTTATTTGCATGGGGGCTGAGGGGACAGGAGAGAAAGAGTCTCAAGCAGGCTCCTAGCTGAGCACAGAGCCCAACACGGGGCTCAATCTCACAACCCTGAGATCATGACCTGAGCCAAAATCAAAGGTCCAGCACTCAACCAACTGAGCCACTCTGGTGCCCCTAAATGCTGGTACTTCTAAGCTAAAGTTCTATATATTTTTATCTCCCCTGTCAGAATCCAGCAGCCAAGGAAAGTGCTGGAAAATGTACATAGAATTTTGGTTCTTTTTCTCCTTCTAGCAAGAGGTGCTACTTCAGGGTTCCGCTGTTCATTAGGGATCAAGATGCCAATATTGGCTTGCTCAGATTAGCTCTTTATATAACTGTACCGATCAGTGTTTGCACTCCTCTTCAACTGAAAGTTTGCTAGAGGAGAAAAGCATTAAACCTGTCGCCACAGATGCAGATCCGATGTTTGATTTCAAACAGAAGAAGCAAACACTCCACCATGGGCCCCATTAACTCTTGAGAACTCCACTCAGTGATGTGAAGAACTCACCCAGACCTGGAGAGGGGGAATAAGGCCAAGTTTCAGTGCCATTTTAATAGCTACAGAGCGTATCGGACTTGGAACAGAAACACAGAGGAGAGGGGACCAAATGCTAAACCTTTTCCTCTTTCTCCCTTTGTTTCCTTTTATTACAAATGTGATTTCACAAAACACGTATCACTATCATAGGTCACATGGGAACTAAATCAGGCTCAACCATGTCCACAGAACTAACGGTTTCGGCGTGAGAAAGTCAAGGCTTGCCATGATCCATCTGCAGCATGAATTAGAAAACCAGCCCCTGGTTGATCAATAAAACACATCCTCTCAAAAGCGCCCTGTCATTCCACGTTCTCCGTATCTCCTTTGAAATGAAACCAGTGGATTTCTCTATTTCATTGAATAATGTGGAAGTCATTGGCTTTGATCTTAACCTAAACCTGGAGTGTGTGCGGCAGCTAATTCCAAAGGGTCTGATCGCTAAAAAGATTTACTATGCATCCCGGCTCTGCAACAAGCCACATGACGAAGGTTATCCTCCCCATTTCATGGATTCAGACACCAGGGTAGGGAGAGGCCGAGAGACACGCTGGGTGTCAGAAGGAAAATGAGACTTTCAAATTTAGTGTACTTTTATTATGCTCTCTCAGAAAGGAGATGTAAGGTGGCAGATCAGAAGTCAAGAATCCAGGGCTGTAATCTAAACTCTGGTACTGCCTCACCCCCTAGCCTTAGGCAAGTCATTTCACGTCTCCCAGATCCCTCTCGACATCAGGTAAAATTGGCAATCCCTACCAACCCTCTCCTCCCCTGCTGCGAGGATTAATGAAATGAGACCTGCAACACACAGCTTGCTGGTGAGAAGGCTCTCTATAAATACAAAATATGCTAAGTGCCTTCTTATAGGTTCTGGGAGGTTTCAGCAAGCCTCCAGAGACGGGGATGCACATAGCTGTGCATTTCAATAAGCTGTCCCTCAGGGCCCCTGAGGCCAGCGAGGCACAGTGACATGGTGCCCTCCATGCCAGAGAGGGACATGCAGGCTGCCAAGTGTCCTTGCTGGTCTGGGAGTACCATGGCCACCTCCCTGCGAGGCATGGGATGGGGCACCTGACTGGCCCCTGCCAGGCAGGCACACGGCCTTCTTGGACTGGCTCTGGACACTGAAGGAATCTTCTGGTAGATGGGTTTGTTCTTAGAAATCCCACTGAGGGGCGCTGGGCCTGGAAGGCTGGTGGGCCATCACAGAGAAGCCTCCGGACTCTCTCCTGCCCACAAGGGAGGGCCATGCAACTCTCCATGGAAATCAGCCCAGGAGGGGAGTGCAGCTCTAGGAGGTGACCATCCACGATTGAGCGGAGTAGGACTCACAAGGTAGGTATGGAATGCCCCATGCAGAATCAAGGGATGGAGACCACAAGCTGTCCCTTTCACACTGCAGCACAGGCCCGTCTTGACTCTGCTCTTGAAAAGTGCTGGAAGGGCCTTCTCCTCCTATGCACACCCTCCTCTGCTCTGACTTCACACATGACATATGTGATGATAACTCTCACCTTCTAACTCCATGTATCTCCATGCCTGGAGTTCTCTCACCAAAGCCATCTATGCAACTACTCAGCCAGCATCACTACGGCCAGTGAATGAGCTTCCTCAGCTCTGCACATCTGGCCTGGAAGCCCTGACCTTCCCCCCGTGAACCACCTTCCTCGTCTCTGGTCATGGCAGCTCCAGCGTTCCAGGAGCTCAGGCCAAAGATACTGGAGTCACCAGCATCACATCTCTCTTCTCATCAGTCCGGTCTAGTCTTCAGGAAGCCTGCAGGCCCGCATCACTGTCACCCAGATGCACCCTCTCCTGACCTCCTCATGGCAACCACCCAGCCTGGATCTGAGCCATCACCACGGACACAGGGGTCACTGCATCCCATGCATACCTCTGTGGCCACCTTTTCCCTCCCTAAGCACATTGGTCCTAGGAAGGCCTGCACTGATGACTTCATTTTAATATGATCACTTCTGTGAAGACCCTCTCTCCAAATTAGGTCCCAAATGAGGTTTCAGGCGTTAGGACCCAACTCATCTTTCCTTAGCGGACACAGCTCGAAGCAAAACAGGTGTTATAGGTCCATCTAATGTGTTTGTTTTTATTGTCTACTTGCTAGAAAGTAAACTCGGAGGGGCAAGTGTGTGTGTTATTCTCCTGATATAAAGTAAGTGAACCATTGAGAGTAGTGATTGGAACACAAAAGACATCAGTGAATACTTTTTTTTTTTTAAAGATTTTATTTATTTATTTGACAGAGAGAGAGATCACAAGTAGGCAGAGAGGCAGGCAGAGAGAGAGGGGGAAGCAGGCTCCCCACTGAGCAGAGAGCCCGATGCGGGGCTCGATCCCAGGACCCTGAGATCATGACCTGAGCCGAAGGCAGAGGCTCAACCCACTGAGCCACCCAGGCGCCCCAGTGAATACTTTTTAAGTGAATGAATGAACGGACATTATCACGTCCTGCAGGCAAGTTCTGTGCCTTGTCCAGAGACTTGTAGGTATTTAGCCCCAAAGTCTCCACCCATATCCCAGGGGCTGCCAGCTCCACACACAGGATTAGGATAAATCACGGATTCCACGGGTGGTGGTGAGAGACGTCAGGGGACCATTCTCAGATGGAAAAGGCAGGCTGCAGAAGCCCGGGAATCTGACCGAGTCTGCGGGGAACTTCCTGGGCTCTGGCCTCAGACAGGATGTTGGGAGCACGTGGGTGCCTGTGAGATAGTCCCGCCCGGCGTCTGTGTGTTAATCAAACAGCACAATAGTTGCCTGGATACCCTCCTCATTTCATCAGCCACGGTGGCCTGTTACCAATTTCCAGAAAATGAAACGAGCCCCCTGAGGACTGTAATTTGGGGAGTGCGGTAATTCAGGAATGTTTAAAGGGATCTGGAAAACCTGTGCAGCAGAGCTCTCAGGCACAAAAGGCAGGAGGCCCGGGTGTTGGAGGGTGAAACCAACTGCCGAGCTTGGCCTCCTTATCAGCCTCCCTACCAGGGACCTTTTGTTTGTTTACCGGCTTAGATAAACTCTTGAATCCTCGGGAATGCTCCAATAAATCTGTTTTCCTAAATACTTCATTCTTGTTTATAGAATGCCTTCAAAATATGTGACAGCTTGGGGCAGACAGAAACGAGGCCTGTCTCTTAGCAAGCCCCATCCTCTCTCCTCGCCCAGAAATATTTCTGGAGAACAGAAAGCCGTCTAAGTCATGGTCTCAGGGCTTAGTCTAAGTGGACAAGCCTTGCTGGGATTCCTTCGGGTAAAGTTTGCACATTCTCCCTTTAGCTTCCTGGGAAACGGAGCTCATTCCTTAATCACACTGGGTCCTGTAACATATTTCCACATAGGGCCGTAATATAATGACCGTTCCACCCAAATGGCATGAACTTATTTTTTAATTTTCTCATCGTTATGAAAATGATGCAGTAGGAAATTATGGTCACCGTGCTTTCTGAGAAACAGAGTTTCAGCCAATGACATCCGCGTGTTTTCCTGGCCACAGCGAGTCCCGCGTCCAGCCAGGCTCCTGTGCAGGGTTCTGCTGCTCCCAGGCAGTCGGGTGTACGTCCAAGAGCCTTGCCTCTATTATCTGTCTAACAGATTATCCTGCTTCATATCTCCGTGGCACCAGATGGCATTATCTTCTCTGACTGGCTGTTGCCTTGTTAATACAGAGTTACATAGAAACATTAAAGGTCAGGAGGATACCATATGGTCTATTCTGTCCTGCCCTTTTATGCCCAGGAAAGGCCAAACCATCATCCGAGCCGAGCCTCCGCCAATAGCTGCTCCTATTTGATCGTCTGTATGACTCATTATTCTCTTTTGCCGCGGCCACAACGCCCTCCCGTCCACGCGGCGGCCATCACTTGCACATCCCAAACATCTTAGAGAGAACTAAACTGTAAACATCTGGAGCCCGGTTTCTTTTGTTTCGATGCTGCATGGTCCATATTTTTAATAAGCAAATTGTCCGACACCTCGCACACACTTTTCGAATGCTTTAGCTGAGTCTATGCTGTGGGCCGACTACCCATGGGTTTCTAATCATCATTTGCAATCTGGGTTGTATTTATGGGATCGGCTTTTTTCTGCCAAGGATGCTGGTCTGTCTCGTCGGGCGGGTTTCAACCCCTCTTTCATCTTTTGGTGCTGCCTCGAATGCCTCCCCTTCAAACAGAGAGGGCTTTGCGTCTACCTGATGAGTCCCGGTTCTAAAAAAAAATGAAAAGTTGGGACTGTCGACTTCTGAGGCAGAGCTTCTGAGCGAGAGACATCCTAGCTTGGAGCCAACAGCCATCAGTCCCAGAAGAACTGCCGTGGGATGTCCTCTCAGGAGCTGATGCCCGACCAGAGTCGGCCCATCATTTATTCCAACACGGAGCCTTTTCATGTTCGACTACCTCACGCCCAAGGATGCTGACTTCCTGGAGCACTTTTCCCTCTTCTCTCTGTCTCTCTCTTTCACTTTTGCCTTTTTCTTTTTCTCTTTTTGGCTCAAGAATTTGGATCAGGAAGTCGATTCTTCTTAAAAATCCTTGTCTCTCTCTCCCCCTCTCTAGGATACTACACCATGACCATTGGCAGATTTCCCTTTCAATTCCCTTTGCTGTGGTCAACTTAGGGACAATCCTTGAACTTACCCAAAGTGTTTGTCCCTATAATTTAGATGAAGTCTCTCCTCCCTCCCTCTGCCTTTGGGCCTTAAAAGTCAGATGATTGCATTTTCGCCAGATACGATTAATAAATAATTACTCCGTGAAAAGCAAGGCTACGGGTCAGTTATTAACTTGAACGGCCCTAATCCTCTCCCACGTCCCTTCCTCTCAGCCAGCTTAGAAACGCTGCATGTAATTTCAGGTGTTTTCCTTTCTCCTTGAGTTCGGCCAGTGCCCCATTTCTCTTTTTTATGAAGGTGATCTGGCTCTGTTCCTGGTACCTCACAGGCTCCGGGATCAGGAGGTAAGCTCACACCTGAACCTCATCACCTCGATGCTCTCACTGGGTCGTTTAAGTGCCATTTGTAATCAGAGAATTTGCATTTTCTCTTTCCAATTACATGGGGAGAGGAAGATCCATACTCTAAACGTATTCCCACTTCATCTGGCGATGGTGGTGATCATGGATCTCCCCCCAGGGGCTGCCGCCTGCTCTCTCAAGGCTATGAGCAAACCATTTATCTCTGTGCCTGGAGAGCAAGAAGGGCTCACCGAGGGCGATTCTTGTTGCAGGAGCTCTAACGGTGCCTGGGAGGAGTCTTATCACTCCTATTTCACAGGTAGATAAGCTAAGGCACAGACAGGTGAGAAACCTCTATTCAGCTCAAACCGTGAGCCTGTGAAGAGGCAAGACAAAAGCCCAGATATTCTAAATTTTATCTGATTGATACACAGTACAACCCTGCAATATAATACAACATCTATTACAGACAGAAATGAGTCTCCTGGTTACCATTTCCCCAAACAAATAGAAATAGAAGTCATTCAACCCTGAAGCCCACGTAAGTGCAAGTAGATAAAAGCGTTTCCTCTGTAGGCCCGGTCAAGTGGGATGGAATCTCGGACCCAGGTGAGGGCAGACTTCGGCAGCCCGGGCCCAGGTGAGGCTGCCTGAAGGGCTTGGGTTCGGATGGGCACCCCGTGTTTGGGGTGACCTCTGGTGTTCGCCACACTTATCTGGATTAAGCCCCACTCCTGAACCCCTGGGCTTACCCCCAGCTCTAATAGTGTGTCAGCGATGGTGACCAGCAAATTAACCCTGGAAAACACTTATTGATCTCTACCTCAGATTGCTGACTTCAAATAAATGTCATTGTTTCATCACATACACTGTTCTGCCTCATTAGCTGCTGTCACCGTGTTCCTGGACACCCAGGGACTCATTATTCGTGACACGGTACTCGGCATGAACTTGCGGGTGGTTTCCAGACCGAGGCAACAAGTGTCTGCCCGCCCGCCCGCCCTCTTCTGCTGCCTGTGTGCCGTTGGCAGGGACCCAGTCCTGCTCACTGACCAATGGGTGCAAAGCTACGAATCAAAGGGTGTTCCGCAGCACCTCTCTGCTCTTTAGGCCGCACAGTACCCGAGCTGACGCTTCCTCAAAGGTGATTTTCAAAGCCTGCTCAGGCTCCTTTCCGTGGAGTAATTGTCACCTCCTGGGCTCCTAGGGGTGACCCGCTCACCCTAGGAGCATTTCATAGGAGAAGTCGCTGAGCTCCATTAGACAAGGCTTAATTAGATAAGAACTAGCCAGAGACCTGAAGTGCAAATAGAAGGCCATGAGAAGTGCAAATCAGACCAGTCATTAAAGAGCAAGCTGGGAAATAGCAGACATTTGTAAAAAAATAAGTAATGTAGACAGGGAAAGTGAAATTCAACTTCCATAGACCTAGGAGGTGAGAGGAAAACGCTTCACCGTTCGAGTATCTAAGGATTTTATCACTTATTGGCACATGGACAGACAAGTCATAGAGGGAAAGAGAATTTTTACTTCTCTTTTCTTCAAAATTAGCAGGTGGGGCTAAACTTACTGTTTTTGATGGATTACAAATCAAGCAGGAATGGGTAAAAACGTGAGAGAAATAAGACATTTAAAATTGTGAAACTTTATTTAAAAAATATTTTAAGGGAAAAATCCGACCTTGAGAAGTGGGCTTAAGAAGCAAAACCAAACGCCCCTGAAGCAAATAGCTGTCCAAACAGATGGCAGTCCCCTTGGACATTCACTTAGAAAGTCACATGTCATTGCTCAGATGGTTCTGGTGCTTTTCTTTCAGATAAAACCCTTGCCGCATTCTTCTGGTGATTAATAGGAATAAATGCTGCTTTTTTTGAGGTTTGATTCAATTCCACAGCCAAGAGTCTTTCTCAACCACTATTTGTGCATAATATGTACAATAATTTGTTTGGTAACACTTTAGGTTTCTTTTGGGGAGAAGGAGGGGTATTTGGCCTTTTTTTTTTTTTTTTAGTAATGTAAAAGACTAAATTTTTTTTAATGGCTGGCAAAATGGTCTTAAAGGAAACTTGTAATTAATTGAAGCTCACCATTGATTTTAATTCAAATTAATCATGATTTCTCTTCAATAGAGAAATAGTCGAAGAAGTCTTTCCTCCCTTGTCCATTTTAGCGTACATTTTTCAGGACAATGTCTAATCCCATTTTCTACAATTTGCTTTCTATAGAAAAATTATAGAGTGCTTTGAGAAAATTAAACTTACCCAAGCTCATGAGAAAAGGTAGAGGAAATGGGGCCAGTTTAAATAAGAAGAGGCTAAAAGAATGTCAGCAGGTAACCCCCAACATCAGGTGTGGTGGGGACTCCGGGAGGGAGGAAAGAAAGGTGTCCATCGTAATTCCCATTTTCACCAAACACAGAATAAGAGCATTTTGTTTCAACAGAAACAACAGTCACGGAAAATGTCTTCCTCCTGAGGAGAGTAGTGTCTGTTTGAGGAAGCACCCAGATGTTTCTTGTGTGGATTTGGGGTTAGGCAAAGGTGAGCCTAGAACAGATAGAGGATGGAGGAGGTACCAGAAAGGAGTTTCCTTCCTGAGAATGTCAGATTGTTTGTCAAGGAATTAGGACCAGAGGAGGTGGCAGAGGAAACACTCAGGAAGAGGCAATATTCCAATGCATGGAATGGCTGATGCGCTTCTAGGAGCTAGAATGTCTAAGAGGAAATACTAAGATTTTTTTTTAAATTTCCATGATATTAAACCTTATTTCTTATATAGCGTTGTGTAATAAATTAGCCAAACGTGGCAGCTTCTAACAACAAATGCACATGGTATCACGTAGCTTCTGTAGGTCTGGAGGCAGGGAGTGGCTCAGGTGGTTGGTGTGGCATGGGCTCCCTCCTGAGGTTGTGGTCAAGCTGTCAGAAAGGATCAGAAAGGACAGCATGGGACCATCTGACCGATGGGAGCTGGAGGAACAGCTTCCAAGATGGCGCTCCCACCTGGCTATGGCCAGGAAGACTTGGCTTTTCACCACAGGTGCTCTCCCTAGGAAGTTTGAGTGTCCTCTGAACATGGCAGCTGACATGGCACAGAGCAAGTGACCTGAGAGAGAGTAAGGCAGGAACCACATATCTCTATGAACTAGACATTGGGTCACATGCTAATACTTTGCTGTGTTCTACTGGTCATATAGATTGATCCTAACTCATTATTGGAAGACATCACCCAAGGATCCAAACACCAGAGCACGTGGATCAATGGAGACCAACTTGAAAAACAGCCTTTCTTATCCCACTCTATTTCCTAAAAACGCCTTTTTTGTAAGTATGCAGAGGAAATTTTTAAAGAGTAACTACATTCCACACCTAGGTTAAAGTATGGGAACCTAGAAGAAGAGAAAAAAGGATCCATGAAGTGTACTACGTAAGCATAAGTCAGAACATGAACCCAGGAACAACCCTAGGAATGTTGAGGAAAGTCTCGAAAAATTATTATATTCATTTATAAATGACCACAAATACAGTAGTCTGAAACAATACCCATCTGTTACCTTGCAATTCTGTAGGTCAGAGGCTGCTGAGAGACCTGGGTCTCTCTGGGATAAAATCCATGGGTCTTCAGCTGGGCTACATTCCTTACAGCGACTCCAGTGCAGATCCTGCTTCCAACACAAGGGGCTACCAGCCACACTCAATTCCTTAGGGCTGAGATACCATGCCCTTGTTCACTATCACTGAGCTTTGCTCTGGAGCCTTCCTGGGTTCTTGCCATGCTCTCTGTGGACCCCCAGGATCTATCTCCAGGGATATGGGGACATGGCCCCTACTTTAGAAGCAGAGGTCATGGGACTATCTTCTTTCTGCTTCAAACCCCTCTGAAGTTGCCAACTCAGATATAGTGCTCTGCTGTTCAGTGCCACGGTGATTAGGTTGGGCACACCTGGATAATCCAGGACAATCTCTCTATTTTAAGGTCCTAAATATGAATTAAATCTGCAAAGTCCCATTTTCCATGAAAGAAACACATTCACACGTGGCTGGGATGAGGGAGAACGTGGACAGCTTTGGGAAACTGTTCTGCCAAACAGAGAATTAGAACAACTGAGGACACCTTACAGCAGCTGAAGGGGTCAGTAATGAGGTCATGGTAGGAGAGAGAGGAAGGGTAGAAGTGCTAAAAAGTTGAAAGGGAAGGAAGCAGGATGTTTACTCACAGAAATCAAAGTCTGGAAACATTCCCTGAGCAGCTTGCAGGCAAGACTGCCGAGCTCTGTATGGTGGCACGCATAGCCCGTGTACCTGCAACTCTTTAAGCCCAATGTGGACAAATTCCCCTCTTTGAATCCCATTAAGGTATACACATACCCATTCACACCTAGGGTGAAATGTATTTGCCACATTGTAATGGAAAACGAACTCATGGCCGAGTTATAAACCCTTGAAACAGGTATTTATACTGTAAACTCATGAGATCTTTAGCTATGTTTTAAGTGTTATTATAAGAGATCATGTTCATAAAAGAACACCTCTTCTCTTCAATAGTGTGGGGTCGACCTTACATTTATTTTCATCTGCATGTGCAGTATTCTTTTACACTGTCTACCTTTTCTGTGGTTGAGAGAAAAGACTGCTGAATCATTCTTTTGGGAAGAGTATGGTCTGAAGATCAATGTTAAAGAACCCCTGGAAAGTCAGGTCAACTCACCCCCTTTTTTCCTTTGGCACCAGGGTCTCTAATATCCTCATCCTTCCTATGCTCTGAACAGCCCTCTTGTAACGCTGTATTAACATATGAATAGCTGCGAATGTTCTCAGTGGCCTGATTCTACCTCTAAATAATGGTTTCTGGTTTCTTTCTAACTTTCCCAATTGAGAAGCCAATAAATATTTGAGAAGCAGGTTGCCTTCCCCAAAGCCAATGCATTGATGTGATTCAAGCCCTCAAATATGCTGAACAAGAATATGATTCTTTCCAAGTCTAGGCATATATGCTAGCTGGTCCCACTATTTTTATTTAATTTAATTAATTAATTAATTAATTAATAACAATTAATTTAGAACAATTTCAATCAAACTTTTTTTTTCATGGCATTGCTTAATAGCCAGTTCAACCCATCAAACAACCAAAAGGATCATAGACACACACGGTAGATTTAGTTTGTAACTTTTATCCATATTCTCTGATATTTAAATATATTGCATAACTACACTCTTTACTGCACTTTTCAAGAGGAAAATTTTCTCCTGGGAAAATATATGCATTTAGTATGGTATCATAATAAGAACTTTTTCTCATATGCGAAGTATAACATTTATGCATTTAGAAAGATTAGCAGCCTCCATATTCTTTCTTAGCTGGTACTGATATAAATGTGTATATTTAAGAACATAGCAAATATTCTTGTGGATATGGACTAAAACCTGCTATTTATGCTATCCTCAAATACCTTAATTACCCACTCTTGAAGACACATCTTAGAAGAATATAATGGTGTATCTAGGATTCCAGTTCTGGAGGTGATCTTCTCCATCTCCATGGAAGAACAACCCAACTCATGACTCTGAGAAAGAAGGAAGATTGAGGGAAATACCTTACCATGTGTAGTGGTAGCATCAATAAACAACGGGCACAGTCATTAAAACTTTGATCTCAATCAACAATTCTGAAATGGCCCAGTATCAATTTCCTAGGAAATTTAAATACTAATAGACACAAAACAACCGGAATGATCATCAAAAGTCTTAATTTGTGACAACAAGATGTAAATGTCCAGCCATGCCTGCCCACAGCAATTGCCAGTTCAGTGACAGTATTTAAAAGAATCAGTTAATTGGAGGAACTCAGAAGACCTCGTAATCAGCTTGAAGGAGGGGCCAAAACCATTCTGGAAAGACTCATGGAGCTGTCAAGGAACCAGAGGGTGGGCACATCAGGACAAAACTCCACAATCCCATGTCATGACCTGCTAGATGTGAGAGGAAGAAAGCTCAAAGGAAACAGCTTGAATTTACTGAGAAAATAAATGAATGCAATGTGCTTGGAGATCAAAAAAGTTTATATAATTGCCCCAATTTATCTATCTTTGTCAGATATATTTGCTGATTAATCTACTCTTAGAGATTACCATGAATGAGCTGATGAAGTAAGATCTGAGCTTATGAAGACTTTCCACTAATATGAAAGTTCTTCCCCAAAACAAGAAGCCTTGATGTTGGCTGGGATAGAGTATTGCTTCACTTGCCCTGCATCAGGCAGAGCAGCTCCCCAAACATGCCCACATCTTCATCTCCAAAACCCATGAATATGTTACCCAACTTGGCTCATAGCACTTTGCAGATAGGCCTTAAAATAGGGAGACTATCATGAATTATCCAGGAGGACCCAAGCTAATCCCATGAGCCCTTAAAAGCTGGAAGCAGAGGAGAGAAGGCAAGTAGAAGAGTTAGAAAGGTAAAAGGACCTACCACGCTTTCCTGGTTGGAAGGAGAAGCTGCATTATAAATGTCAGTGGCCTTTGGAGCAAAGAGTAGCCCCACAGTCAACCAGCTAGCACCCATGGCCCCACAGCACCACACACATGCTTGACGTAGACTCTCTCTGGAGCCACAGGACCAGAACCCAGGCTGGTGACACCCAGTGAGACACCGAGTGCAGGAGCATCACCAAAGCCCACCTGGACCTCTGACTTCAGATCTGGGAGATGATAAAGAGGCATACTTTTAAGTGGCTATGTGTGTAGTACTTCTGATGGCAGCAGAAAAAAGAATAAAACCAAAGAAATGAACAGAAGTATTTTTGACAGTATTTTGACATTTTCTTACTAATTAAATAAGCCTTCCCTTTGTGCATTAGGATTTGAATCCGCTGTTGGGGAATGCAGGATGATCTGACTCTGCAAACGATCCAGAGCCCCTTTCTCTGGGACACAAGGCACCTGATGTGTTTATGCCTGCGTAGCTGGGCATGGCGCCTCACAGGCTTCCAGCAGCCACCTGGGACAAGGAGGAAGGGGCATTGCCTGTATGGGCCACTCCCATGCAGATTTTAAGGTATATGGGAAAGACTGGTAGCATCTCCCCTCCAAATCACTTCTCCATTGCTCCTTCTATTTATTTACAGGATGATTCCACTGATGAGTGTTTTGTATGTTTGTTTGTTTGTTTCGCTTAATGAAAATTTCCTGGGGGGGAAGCCGGGGCTCTTATCTCCATGTTAGCAGGCATGTCATCAGTTTCTCCCAAACATTTCAGGTAACCAGTTTCAAAACAGCCATGGGGTTCTCTGGGTCTCGAAAAAGGCTTGGAGGAAACTTTAAATCGAAACAGGAGGCACTTTGAGAGAGGCTTGGTGTCACAGACCCTCAGTGAAGTCCCAAGTCACTGAGGCCCCAGGCACTAGTTCTCTGCCCAGAAGGAGCATATAACCAGGAGGCAGAAGACATGCACGGAACGAGAAAGAGGTTGGTAGGACCAACTGCACAGATTAGGAAATTTTACTGAGGGGTGACCCCCTCCTCTAGATCAGGGCCTGACCACTTCACAGTCTTGTGCCTGTGGACCTCTTTTCCCGATAATGTTTATGAACTGATAAAAAGGATGGCCCAGGATTAGCATGGGAACTGAGTAGACTGAAATTCAGCTACCACAATATTAAAAATACTTGTGATATCAGAATGTTTCTTTCATAACTTTAAGTAAATCGAACTAGTTGGCATAGCCATACCAAAATTCCGAGCTAGTGATGGGAATAAATGATTATGTACGTTACTGCCGCATTCCTAACACAACAGGCACACATCTGGGGTTCTGCTGCTGACAAAGGTGCGGAACAACAATTTGCAGCCCACGTTCTTCACTAAAAGTGACGCTTCTTGGGGTGCCCGGGTGGCTCAGGCGACTGAGTGTCAGACGCGTGATTTCAACTCAGGTCATGATCTCAGAGTCCTGGGATCCAGCCCCGTGTCAGGCTCTGCACTCAGCAGGAAGTCTGCTTGAGATTCTCTCTCTCCCTCGGCCTCTGCCCATATTCTTTTTCTTTCTTTCTTTTTTTTTTTTTTAAGAGGACACTTCTAAGTTAGAGGCCAGTGCAAAATTATGGCGTGATTTCTGCTCATCCCAGGGCATGTGCTCCTGTGAATTCTCCCCATAGGCCCACCCCTGAGGAGTGGCCTGGGAGGATCCACAGACCCCTGGGAAAGAAGGCCTGACCTAGGACACCCAGGGACGAGATCACTGCATGTCATCCAGTTTGCTCTAATAACATACAATGTCATGTAAACTTCGTGAATAAAAGTGTACTCAAAAATAAATAAAATTGGGGGGAGGAGTCAAGATGGCGGAGCAGTAGCAGGCTGAGACGACATCAGGCAGCAGGAGATCAGCTAGATAGCCTATCAAACCATTCCGAACACCTACGAATCCAACAGGAGATTGAAGAGAAGAAAAACAACAATTCTAGAAACAGAAAATCGACCACTTTCTAAAAGGTAGGACCAGCAGAGAAGTGAATCCAACGCGACGGGAAGAGAGACCCCGGGGGGAGGGGCCGGCTCCCGGCAAGCGGCGGAACAACGGAGCACAAAATCAGGACTTTTAAAGTCTGCTCCACGGAGGGACATCACTCCAGAGGCTAAGCTGGGGTGAAGACCTCACGGGGACAGCGTGGACTCAGGTCCCACAGGGTCACAGAAGGATCGGGGGTATCTGAGTGTCGCAGAGCTCACAGGTATTAGAGCAGGGAAGCCGGCTGCGGAGACAGAGCCGAGGTTTCCTAGAGCTGTGGTTGGTGACACGGGCCAGTGCTCTGTGCGAGGGGTCCCCACAAGATCTGGGGAGACTCCGACCCGGGAGAGCTCAGGGATCTACGGGGTTCAGAGACTCCAGGTGGGACTCTGCCAGAGACAGAGATGCTTGGTCACAGGCTGGGTGAGCTCAGAGCTCCCAGAAGCCAGTGAGATGGGACTGATGACACACGATTTTCTCCAAGCGCAAACGGAGGCTGGGGAGACGGGGGTGATTAAACACTTTTCTCTGAAGGCACACTGAAGACTGGGGCCCGAGCTCTCGGCTCCTCTGAACTGGAGATTGGGAGGCCGCCATTGTCATTCCCGTCCTCTGGAACTCTACGGAAAGCGTTCAGGGAACAAAAGCTCCCGAAAGCGAACCTGAGAAGATTACTTAGCCCGGCCCCTGGTAAGGGCGGTGCAATTCCACCTGGGGCAGAGACACTTGAGAATCACTACAACAGGCCCCTCCCCCAGAAGATCACCAAGAAATCCAGCCAAGACCAAGTTCACTTAACAAGGAGAACAGCGGATTCTTATCTGGACAAAATGACAAGGCGGAAAACTCACCACAAAAAAAAAAGAACAGGAGGCAGGACCGAAGGCTAGGGACCTAATCAATACAGACATTGGTAATATGACAGATCTGGAATTCAGGACGACGATTCTCAAGGTTCTAGCCGGTCTCGAAAAAGGCTTGGAAGATATTAGAGAAACGCTGTCAGGAGAAATAAAAGCCCTTTCTGGAGAAATAAAAGAACTAAAATCTAATCAAGTTGAAATTAAAAAAGCTATTAATGAGGTGCAATAAAAAATGGAGGCTCTTACTGCTAGGATAAATGAGGCAGAAGAAAGAATTAGTGATATAGAAGACCAAATGACAGAGAATAAAGAAGCTGAGCAAAAGAGAGACAAACAACTACTGGACCACGAGGGGAGAATTCGAGAGATAAGTGATACCATAAGACAAAACAACATTAGAATAATTGGGATTCCAGAAGAAGAAGAAAGAGAAATAGGAGCAGAAGGTATACTGGAGTGGATTATTGTAGAGAATTTCCCTAATATAGCAAAGGGAACAAGCATCAAAATCCAGGAGGTGCAGAGAACACCCCTCAAAATCAACAGGACTCGGTCCACACCCTGCCATCTAATAGTAAAATTTACAAGTCTTAGCGACAAAAAGAAAATCCTGAAAGCAGCATGGGAAAAGAAGTCTGTAATATACAATGGTAAAAATATTATATTGGCAGCAGACTTATCCACAGAGACCTGGCAGGCCAGAAAGAACTGGCATGATATATTCAGAGCACTAAACGAGAAAAACATGCAGCCAAGAATACTTTATCCAGCTAGGTTATCATTGCAAATAGAAGGAGAGATAAAAAGCTTCCAGGACAAACAAAAACTGAAAGAATTTGTAAACACCAAACCAGCGCTACAGGAAATATTGAAAGGGGTCCTGTAAGCAAAGAGAGACCCTAAAAGTATTATCAGAAAGGAACAGAGACAATATAGAGTAACAATAACCTTACAGGCAATACAATGGCACTAAATTCATATCTCTCAATAGTTACCCTGAACGTAAATGGGCTAAATGCCCCAATCAAAAGACACAGGGTTTCAGAATGGATAAAAAAACAAAACCCATCCATATGCTGCCTACAAGAAACTCATCTTAGACCTGAAGACACCTCCAGATTGAAAGTGAGGGGGTGGAAAACAATTTACCATGCTAATGGACATCAGAAGAAAGCTGGGGTGGCAATCCTTATATCAGATCAATTAGATTTTAAGCCAAAGACTATAATAAGAGATGAGGAAGGACACTATATCATACTCAAAGGGTCTGTCCAACAAGAAGATCTAACAATTTTAAATATCTATGCCCCTAACATGGGAGCAGCCAACTATATAAACCAATTAATAACAAAATCAAAGAAACACATTGACAAGAATACAATAATAGTTGGAGACTTTAA
>RCUC01168851.1:0-63375 GCA_003697995.1 Taxidea taxus jeffersonii
AATAATATACTGAAGCCATTCTTTCCTAAAATACCAGAGCTTTGAATTTGCTGATTCTGCATAGTTCAGGTTTAAGGAGTAATACTCCAAAGGAATGTGTGGGTTGATCATGAAGTAGTATATAAAATTCTTAACAGTCAGAGCATCTTGCTAAAAAGAGTAGAAGAGATGATTTAAAAAGCCTTCAGGCTTCAGCAACCAAATCTCTAATTGTTTTGATGTAAATAGAAGTATGGAGAATGTTACAGTCAAGAATGGGATTGGGTGGGATAGGATGGATTGGGGAACTCTGGAGAAATAGACATACAGTCTTTTTCCTCTCCTGGCCCTGGCCTGGCTCAGGTGGTAAATGACAAGATTGTGGCAAGCAACCTTGTGACAGGTCTACCCAAGCAGACCTCAGGAAGCAGCGGGGACATCATCATCCGAACCAGCAAAGTGCTGATCCCGGTGACCTGCGAGTTTCCACGCATGTACACCATTTCAGAAGGGTACGTTCCCCATCTTCGAAATACTCCCCTGGAAATCATGAGCCGCAGCCATGGAATCTTCCCATTCACTCTGGAGATCTTCAAGGACAATGAGTTTGAGGAGGCCTACCGGGAAGCTTTGCCCACCCTCAAGCTTCGAGACTCCCTCTACTTTGGCATTGAACCTGTGGTGCACGTGAATGGCTTAGAAAGCCTGGTAGAGAGCTGCTTTGCCACCCCCACCTCCAAGATCGACGAGATCCTGAAGTACTACCTCATCCAGGATGGGTAATTATGCTGCTTACACGATTTATTATCCCCAATTCCCACCTGATTTCTAAGTGCACAACATACACGGTCATTTCCTAAAACAATAGGGCACTTTGGTGAGCTCCGAATTGGTTCAAAAACCATTTACTGACATTGGAGGTAAAAACGGGTGAGGGAGCAGGAAGTTGAGAATGACTCCAATGGGTCTAGCATGGATGACTTACCAAATGCCTTTAGCCCGGATGGAAGGCCATAAGTAGAAAAGCAGATTTGAGGTGAAATATTAAATATGACAAGTGCAGATAATACTATTGATTTGTAAATGCCTTCGGGGTACATGGGAAGAGAAGGTCAGCGGGCAGTTGGAAATGTGTATCAGACCCAGGAACAAGGTCAGGACTAGAGATAAAGGACCAACAATCATCCCTGTTTCTATTGGAAACATAGGATTGATTAACCTGATCAGAGAGACGGTAGAGCCTGAGTGTCCTGAGTGTCGGGGCTGGGAGAAGACAGATAATTGCAAGGGGATGAGGATGAGGAAGCAGCAAATATCAACTCCTCTTTTAGGAAGCTTGGTTGTGAAGGAGAGACAAGAATTACTTAGAAGGTTTTAGGAGAAGAACGATCATGTGAAATTTGGTTTTTGTTTGAGATTTTCTTATTTCCTAAGGATCCCTGGATTGAGAACTGTGTGTCTCATGAGCCTATCGGATGTCTAGCAGTTGTCACACCCATTGCTCACATTCCCAGGAAGATGACACGTAAACCCCAAACTCATGGTAGAATCTTTTTTTTTTTTTTTTAAGATTTTATTTATTTATTTGTCAGAGAGAGAGGGAGCGAGCACAGGCAGACAGAGTGGCAGGCAGAGGCAGAGGGAGAAGCAACCTCCCTGCTGCGCAAGGAGCCCAATGCGGGACTCGATCCCAGGATGCTGGGATCATGACCTGAGCTGAAGGCAGCTGCTCAACCAACTGAGCCACCCAGGCATCCCTCATGGTAGAATCTTATCAGCTTCTTCCTTGTTCTCAGTGTCAGGTGGGACATAGCTCAGGTAGGGTCAGGACCCGCAGCTCAACGAAAGGGAAATGGTATAACAAGAGCACCACCTGGGCCATGCCCTTTGCAAATGGGCCTCATGGACTCTGAAATGTCTGCTTAGTTTTTGTCTACTGGCTCTCTCACCGCAGGCATCTTCTGCCTGCTGCTGTCAGTCTCTTGCACCGGGATGTTCAACTTTGAGGCACATGGGATCGACCAAGAGGCTTTTGTGGAAGTAGCAGTACCCCCAAACTTGTTCTGTTCTGCTCTGTCTTAATTCCAGCCCTTACCTTTCACCTGGATAGCAAAAACAGCCTCACGACAGCCTCCTGAATCCCAACTCTCAAATCTCAGCTCCAAGAATCCCTGGGTAACCAGTCAAAAGAAAAACAAATGTTAAAAATTAGGGGGAAAAAAAAAATATATATAGTCAGATCCCTGCTGAAAACTTTTGATGACTCTTGATTTCCTTTCGTTGGTAAACTTAACTGTTTGCCAGCAAGAGGACTTGTAGCCTCCCTTAGCTTGTTTTCAGAACATGGAAAATGTATCATTCTGATCTGCTTTGCATGGCCAGTAACAGGTCTCATAGGTGTCTGTAGTTCTTTGGATTTCTTGCCATCTTAAAATTACCTCCACAAAGTTTTAAAATGAAAAGTAGAAGTATCATTTATTATTTATTTATCATTTCTTTTTTTTTATTCGCATACCTAATGCTAAGGAGATTAAGGAATGGATTTACTTTTAGTGGGGAGTAGATGTGGGTTCCTTTTTTTTTTTTTCTAAATGGCTGTATTGGAATACCATTCTTATACAACGAGTATACATATTGAAAGTGTACAGTTTGGTAAGTTCTGATGTATGCATTCATGAAGCCATAACCACAGTCAAGATAGGGAGCATTTCTCTCATTCCAAGAGTCTTCTCCTACCCCTGTGTTTACTTTTTGCAAAAATAAATGCATAATCATAACTTGCTTACTGACAAAACATGTAATCTACAATCTTAGTAAAGCTTGTAAAGTTTATTTATGTATTTGTTATTCAGATGCTCAGTTAAGGACTATCTACTTTTTATTTGAGAGAGTTCTAAGAAGCTGTGCTTTTTAATTTTCTAGCCCTTAGCACATACAAAATAGCTAAAAAAAAAAAAAAAATATATATATATATATATATATGCTGCAGGAGAAATTAAAATGCTTAAAAGCCAGAGGCAAAAATTAAATAACACAGCAGTAGAGGTCTATTTAGTAAACAGGCAAATGCTCCCATCTCTGGCACAATAATGGAGAGTACTGGAATGGTGTCTGTGAGATGATTCCTCCAGGTAAAATCCAACTCTGAGCTTGTCTCATGGTGCCTCACACACAGACCTCTGCCCTCTCCAGTTTCTGCTCCCAACAAAAGGAACTACAGGCAATTCCCAGACTCTATTATTTCCTACACCTTCCTCGCTGTACCTATTTCCTCTGCAGAAATCTTCTTTTCTTCCTGCCTAACTTTCCCTGTTCCTTCAAGATTCAGCTGGATTCTTTCCTCCATGAAGCCTTCCTTGATTCCTTCCGGCCTGAGCTAGAAATTTTCCTTCCTTCTCTTTTCCCCTCTATGCCTGTCCTATAGTAAGGGTCATTAAATAGCTGTCAAGTGAACTACTGAATGGACATTTATCATAATAATCATTTCAGGCAAGTCCAGAGCCCTAAAATAAACATAATGCAGTAAGCTTGCATTTATAAATTGCTTGATTATTCATTGTTCTCAGCTTGCATTTAAATTAGGTCATTTTCCCCTGATATTCAACACAGCTCATTCACCTCTCTCCAGTTTTAGTTAGCATATGCTCAGAGAATACAAAGCAACTTAATACAAACCTCAGCAAAGTAGAATTAAAAAGGTAATCTCCAGAAAAAGAAACATTGAATTCCAAAGTGAAACGTTGGACAACTTTTGTGTCATCGATTATTTTGGATTATCCTATACCATCCTTACTTTCTTTTGGCATGTGAACTTAGAGTTAATGAAACACATTGTCTAATCACAGCAAACACCAGGTCAAGAGCCAGAATTTGTCCTGGGTCCTATTCTGTAGTATATTACCCTGTAACAACTCTTCCTGCCTCGTTTTCTCTCTTAAAGAAAAACAATGGTATTTTTAGGTAAAAATAATCGAAAATGGTGAGGCGCTTAGATGAAAAGTGCCATTTTGATATCATGTCACTATTTTTGTCCTAGATTCAGACTGTAAAGTTCTTGACATCACAGACCATATTATTCATCTTTATATCCTCTGCAGCTCCCAGCAGAGCACGTTGCACAGATTAGATATGTGACAGGTATTTGTTATAGAACATAATCAAAAGATGGTATATATTAACTTTACCTCAAGAAAATGAAAATGAGAACATAAATATAAGAAATAGCTAAAACTGCATAATATATTTAGATTCTCTTCAGGTCAGGGCAATATGTACTAGGGGTATTATAAATCACAATGTCTTCTTTTTAAACAGTTTTATTGGGTTTTTTGAACTGCACTGAAACAGTACTTAGCAATGAACTAGGTAGTGGTCTGTAAGCATGTAAAGCAAGGATCTAGTTTCATAGACTTTTCTTTCTGGTCCCCACATTTTTTTTCCTGGACTGGTAGACAAGAACTAATAGGTATCCAGAAAAAGGAAAATACACCCAGAATTTAAAGTTCCTTTAAAATTCACAGTGGGAAAGATGATACAAGTGTAATCCCTGTCTTCTCAGGAGAAAATGTTCATCAAATACTAAACCTTGGTCTCAGAATTGAGAATCAGTAAGACTTCTTTTCCCCAGCTAACCTTGAGGTGAGCCTAGGACTTTCATTTTAAGTAGTAGACCTGAGATGGAAACCCCCAGACCCTATCAAACTACAACTTTGCATTAAATTTGGGCAAAAAGGAAATACAGAAATTGGGAGGAGACTGAACTTTCCCAGTAGAACCAGTTATTCTCTCTGGAACTTAAATCTTTATGCAGCTCTGTGTTGCACAGAGTGAGGCTTGCTCGCCTTTGAACCCCCTTTGGGGGTTAGTGTGTATTATAATAATAAATAAATTATTATAAATACTTTTTTATTTTATTTATTTTATTTATAAATAAATACAATAAATACTTTTGAAATCTCAAACCAGTCATCAAGTATGTGAATGCAGGATTCCTATGATGTATTACAAATGAAAATACAGCCTTGCAGAGATATCTTCATTTCAAAAGGTATCTTTGAAAGAAATGTGGTTGCTGTTGCTCATGCTTCAATACATTGACGTATTGAGAGGTCCTCGTGCCCAGTTCGTGGGTACAGAGAATGAGAGATGGGACAGACAGTATTCATGAGCAGAGCTGAAGACGCCTTCGCAGGGAGGGAATTTCATTTTTCCTTCATTCTCAAAAAACTTGAGTGCAGCCCAGCCTCCTCCACCCAGTCAGCATTTCTTTGGACTAAACACATTGGACCAGATTGTTTTTCCATCTCTGCTGAAGCCATCAAGTCTTACGTGCTCTCCTGTCCTGCTTTCAGCTGTGTTTCAGATGACTCTGTGAAGCAGTACACGGCCCGGGACCACCTAGCAAAGCACTTCCAGGTCCCAGTCTTCAAGTTTGTGGGCAAAGACCACAAGGTGAGCTGAACGCCTTTATCTTGGAACCCACACTGCACCCCTCCCCCACCCCCAGGCCTGACCCTCCTTTCTTGGCATGCTTATTTGTTGACATTCTCTGTGAGCTCACAGTTGGGATCTGCATTACTTCTATGAAAAACGCTGCAGAACTAGCTATCTAGAATGTCACAATTATCTGCCTTCCTTCCAATAAAATCACTGTGTTCAAAGAAAATACTATATGATCATAATTTTATTTTTTTATTTTAAGTTCTATTTTATTTAAGTCATTTCTATGCCCAGCATGGGGCTCGAACCCACAACCCTGAGATCAAGACCTGAGCTGAGATCAAGAGTCAGACACCTAACAGACTGAGCCACCCAGGCGCCCCTAGATGATCATAATTTTAAACTGTTGTGGGCAGGTATGGTTGAAAAGCCTGTGTGGTAGTCATATGGCAAAGGATATGGGCAGAAAATTCACAGAAAAGACAAATAGTGATTTGTTCAGTGAAAACAGTACTTACAATGACAATTAAAACAATTGTAAGACATTATTTTATACATACTAAATTTATAAAAATTATAAATCACAATGCTTGCAAAGTTATAGGGAGAAGTATGTAGTGGCAGTATAAATGGGTACGGTTTCTGGAAAGTTGTCTGGTAATATGTAGTAATAACCATAAAATCATCAGATTCTTTTATCTAAAAATTCTAATTCTGACAGTTTCTCAAAAACAAACAAGCAAAAAAAGAAAAATGAGATTTGTTGGATGTTTTAGAGAAGGAGAAAAAGCTCCCCAACATGGCTACCACATATCTATTAGTGTAATATTAAGCAGTTATTAAAATGAGAAATATAGAAAAAGGAGATATTAAAAGTCATATGTCATAACAATTTACATGCATATTGAGTATGCTGCATTTTTTAAAAGATTGTATTTATTTATTTATTTGACAGAGGTCACAAGTAGGCAGAGAGGCAGGCAGAGGCGGGGGTGGCGGGGAAGCAGGCTCCCCGCTGAGCAGAGAGTCCCGATGCGGGTCTCAATCCCAGAACCCAGGGATCATGACCTGAGCTGAAGGCAGAGGCTTTAACCCACTGAGCCACCCAGGTGCCCTGAATATGCTACATTTTTGAAAGACACACATAGATAGAGGTTATAAGAGGCAATAAAGAGAATGTTAAGGTGGAAACTTTGTGTTTTTTTTCAGTAGAGTTGTTGAAACGTTTAAACCAAAGGAAGTTTAAGAGACCAACTATCTTTTCCACACTGCATTTAAGTGAATTCATGTCCTTTCCTGTTATATATTCTAGAACAACTGTTAACCATGATGGCTAATCCTGATCTCCCTCCCCAAACAAGCAGCATGATTTGGGAGGAAACTTATAGGAAGAAGCTTTGACAAAGAACTTGTTATCTTACACAGAAGCATGCAGGCACGGATGTTTTTCCCAGACTTTGATGTGAAGAACAAAAATGTTAACGTTATTAGGTGTTCCCTTCTCTAAGGTTTCTCCTGTCCCTATACAAAGGCAGGAGTTATGCTTGGGGGAGAGGGGAGCGGGATTAGATCACCCACATGACTCCATATGTTTGCCCACCTGTCCAATGGTGGGAATCTGGGCAAGTTGTCTAACCTAAGTCTCAGTTTCCTCATCTGTAAAATGGGAATGATGACATCCACCTCAGAGGGCTGTTGTTTATATGAAATGAGATACTATATATGAAACATCTGGTACAGTGTCTGGCTTCCAGAAGGGGCCCTACAAGAGGCATCTGTTATCACTATTTTTGTTAATTATCATTTATGGTCTTTCCAGGAAGTGTTTCTGCACTGCCAGGTCCTTGTCTGTGGACGGCTGGATGAGCATTCCCGCTGTGCCCAGGGCTGCCACCGGCGAGTGCGTCGTGAGGCAGTGGAAGGAGAGGATACAGCTGGTCCCCAGAGCCAGATGCTGACAGGTGGCCCGATCAGGATCGACTGGGAGGACTAGGACCACCCCACATCCGACTCCTGGCTCTGAGTTGCCCACCTCTTTAGAACTTCTCCCCACTGAGAACATCAGTCAATACCCTAGAACACGGCATTCTTTAAACCTCATGCTGTGAGTTTAGACAGACTTCCAAAACTGACTCTTTCTGATTTGGGCCCCTGGGTTGGAAAAAGTCACTTCACTGCTGACTGACCTGACCCACATGGGGCTTCATCCTCCTGATGTTGAAAGCTACGCTATCCCTTCCGAAAGCAGCTCACTTCATTTCCCACATTTCCTCCCTACAATAAAACACCTAGTGTAGAATACAATAGGACCACTACAACCAAAAGCTGGGCATGATATTCCAAACTACAAACTTAAAATAAATTAAATAGTTGCTTGAAATTATGACTTAAATACCCAATGACTCCTTAAATATGTAAATAATAATTATACCCTGAAATTTCAATTCAAACACAGAATATTTACAGGGGATTAGGAAGTTTATTGATGTAAGTGTGTACTAAAAGTTACTATTTGATTTTCCTCTTGCATGATGCTTTCTTTTTTGAAGTTTTTATACTATCCTAAGTGAAACATTTTCAATTAATAAATCTTATTGGGGCACCTGGGTGGCTCAGTGGGTTAAGCGGCTGCCTTCGGCTCAGGTCATGATCTCAGGGTCCTGGGATTGAGTCCCGCATCAGGATCTCTGCTCAGCAGGGAGCCTGCTTCCCTCTCTCTCTCTCTCTCTCTCTCTGCCTGCCTCTCTGCCTACTTGTGACCTCTCTCTGTCAAATAAATAAATAAAATCTTTTAAAAAAAAGATTTAAAAATAAAAAATAAAAAAAAATCTTATTAACATGCGGGGTGCCTGGGTGGCACAGTGGGTTAAGCATCCGACTCTCAGTTTTAGCTCAGGTTCTGATCTCAGAGTCATGAGATTGAGCCCCATGTCAGGCCCCATTTGATGTGGAGTCTGCTCAAGATTCTCTCTCCCTCTGCCCCCCTCCCCCCTCCAAAATAAATAAATAAATCTTTTAAAAGTTTATTAACATGGGGGGCCTGGGTGGCTCAGTTGCTAAGCGTCTGCCTTTAGCTTGGGTCATGATCCCAGGGCCCCAAATCAGGCTCCCTGCTCAGTGAAAAGCCTTCTTCTCCCTCTCCCACTCCCTTTGCTGTGTTCCTTCTCTCACTGTGTCTCTCTATCAAATAAACAACAAAAATATCTTTTAGAAAAAATTATTAACTTGCATGTAAGAGGTTCAACAACTGAACTGTAAAAAAAAAAAATTAAAATTTGGTACCTTTTGCCCTGTTATTTGGCATTCTTTGCCCCCAGAATAAATTATACCATAGTCCATTTTGTAAAATTATACCATACTCCATTTTGTAGGTAGATGCTCAATAAATTTTATTGAAATAAATATTATAAACCACAAGAATAAATTTTATATGCAATTTTATATTTAAAATTTTATATGCAATTAAATCCAATTTCTTAATATGCCAATTAATTTTATGGCTTTACCTAAGATCAAGAAATAGTTTTTTTTTCTTGTTCTCTTTAGAAATGGTTATCATCAACAATTCTTAGTGGAACCAGTAAAATTAACAAAAGGAAGAGAAAAGACAGAATGACCTAAGTCAACAATTGGCCAACTTTTTATGTCAAGGGCCAAATGGTAAACATTTTAGGCTTTCTGGCCGGTCTGTCACAACTATTTTATGTCTGAGGTTGTAGCACAGGAGTGGCCATAAACAAATGAAAACACAGTTGTGGTCCAATAAAACTTCACAGAAGCAGATGTTAGGCCTACTTTGGCCCATGAGCTTCACTTGCCAATCCCTGACCTTAGTGGACCTCAGCCTTCCCAGTGCATCAGAATCAGGTGGGGAACATTTATAAAATGCTAATAGGTAGATAACACACCCAGAGATTCTTTGTTTCTTACTGCTCCTCTGGTGATTCTAATTTGCAGTCAGGATTGAGAACCATAGTTTAGGGACTGACCATTTGGGATTCAGATTTCAGGGAATTCTCCTAGCTATTTTCAGTGGCAATTTTTACCACATACTTCTCAGATTTTAACATGATACTAACACCACTTAGGAACTGGGAATATCAACAGGAATAGTTCATTGAAGGAAAAAAATGGAAGCTCAGAGACCTAAATCCATCTGACCTCCACCTTCATTGGCCTTATCCAGATAAGTCTCTGACCTTGCCCTCCTGTTCTCATCTCTCCAGCACCAGTGGGAATGATGGTTATCAATGGTGGAACTTACCAGGATGGGCTCTGTTCTCCTCTAAGTGAAATAGAAGCAGAGTGGTGAGAATGGAAGTCATTCATCTCTTTTTTAAAAAGTACTATTTATTAAATGTGAGATGCTTACTGGCAACTGAAAGATGGACCAGAGGAAAGTCCTTACCTCCCAAATGGGTGGACTCTCCAATATTTCACTTGTGAATATAAAAACCAAGTCCAGGAATCCCAGTATTTTAGTCTTTATTTTAGTCTTTATACTAAGAACTGAATTGCCAGGAAAAATGTGTCTTGGTTGGAGAAACCATTGTTAAAATGAAGAGTGGTCTTCAAATCACTCCATGGCTTTTTTCCAATTTTTCCAATTTCCATCCCCTCAAGGGATGGGACTCACTTCTCAGCAGTAGAACAAGGTTTTCTTTCTCTTGCTTTGTGATATCCAAACTTTTGGAAGCAAGGATGAGATACATCTGCCACACTATCATCTCAGAGACTGATGGCCATAGTGTCACTCAAAACCAGGAAGGGATCACCTCTTTCTCATAACTCTACTTTCTCCTCTTCTGCACAGATACAGGCTGCCCGTTGGCTATTCATAAAAGGTCGGCAGCCCAGGGTCCATACGGTATTGAACACAGTATCCGCCAGAGAATCACAGGCTACTTGAAAAGATGAAGAGAGATAAAGGTTAATATACAAGACTACCCCAAGTAGTTTGAGTAATTTTAAGAAGAAGTATAATTCCAAGGATGACATGATACCTGGAGGAAAGTAAAGGCAGTAATCCAAACACAGAATTAAAAGGAAAAACAAACACGAAAGAGAAGCTTTTTCATAAGCTTCTATTCAATCTAGTAAAGCAGAGTATACTTTGGAATACCTTTCTTTTATGGGCCTCCAGGTCAAAATCATGCTTAGCAATCAGAAGCTCCCATACCACTATGCTCACTCCGTGGAAACCTTATCATTTTTGCAGAATACTCCCTAAATAACTCTACTATGTTTTTGCTGCATCTCATAAGTTTAAGAATGTTGTATTTTCATTTTCATTTGTCTCAATATATTTTTAAAAGATTTATTTATTTTAGAGAAAGAGCAGGGGAGAAGCAGAGGGAATGAGGCTCAAGCAGACTCCCCACTGAGCATGAGCATGGAACCCAATGCAAGGCTCAGTCTCACAACCCTGAGATCTGATCTAGCCAAAATCAAGAGACAGATGCTGGGGCACCTGTGTGGCTCTGTCAGTTAAGTGTCCAGTTCTTGATTTCAGCTCAGTTCATGATCTCAGGATCAAGATGAAGCCCCACATCAAGTTTTGCACAAGGCAGGGAATCTGCTTGGGATTCTCTCTCTCTCTCTCTCTCCTCTCTCTCTCTCTCTCCTTCTGCCCCTCCTCCCCACATGCTTTCTCTCTCTCTCTAAAATAAAAATAAATAAATCTTTAAAAAAAAAAAGGGTCAGACAATTAACTAACTGTGCCACTCAGGTGCCCTCAATATTTTTTTAAATTTCTCTTTTGATTTCTTCTTTGGCCCTCTGGTTGCTTGGTACCATTTGGTTTTTTTTGCTCTCTACATTGTTCTTACTTCTCTCACTTCTATTCAATACTCAATATTGTACTAGTCAATGTTGTACTGGAAGTTCTAGACATCACAGTTGTCAAGAGGAATACATAAAAGACATCCAAATTGGGAAGGAAGATGATATGTAGATGTCATTTTCTTATGCATAGAAAAACCTAAGGAATCCACTAAAATCTATTAAAATTAATAAGTGAATTCAGCAAGATTGCAGGATAATAGATCAATATACAAAAATCAGTTGTATTTCTGTACATTATTTTTTAAAATATTTTATTTATTTATTTGTTAGAGAGAGAGAGAGCACAGGCAGACAGAGTGGCAGGCAGAGGCAGAGGAAGAAGCAGGCTCCCTGCCAAGCAAGGAGCCCGATGTGGGACTCGATCCCAGGATGCTGGGATCATGACCTGAGCCGAAGGCAGCTGCTTAACCAACTGAGCCACCCAGGCGTCCCTGTATTTCTGTACATTATTAATAAAATAAAATTTTATTTATAATAACAATGAAATTAATAAATTAATACTTATGAATAAATTAAACAAAAGTGTTAAGACTTGTGTTCTGAAAACTATAAAACATTGTTGAAAGAAAATAAAGAAGATCCAAATAAATGGAAAGACATTCATTTTCATTGATCAGAAAACCTAATTTTGTTAAGATGGTAATATGCCTCAAATTGATCTACAGATTTAACAAAAGCCCTATCAAAATTCCAACTGCCAGTTCTTTCAGAAATTGAAAAGCTGAACCTAAAATTCATATGAAAATGCAAAGCATCCAGAATATCCAAAAGAATCTTGGAAAAAGAAGGACAAAGTTGAAGGATACTTCCTTCAAAGTTTACCCCAAAACCACAGTAATAAAGACAGTCTGGCACTGGCATAGATTGATGGAATAGAATTGAAAGTCTAGAAGTAAATACTTCATTTATATTCAATTGATTTTTGATAAGGGTGCAAAAGCAACTGAATGTGAGAAAGAATAGTCTTTCAGCAATATGCAGGAACACCTGTATATCCACATACATAAGAATGAAGTTGGACCTCTTTCTTACACCATATGTAAAAATTAACTAAAGTAGATCACAGACCTAAATGTATAAGCTAAAACAAAACTCTTAGGAGAAGAAACGCTTAGAAGAGCAAATCTTTGTGATCTTGGGATAAGCAAAGCCTTCTTACAAATGACACCAAAAGTACAAGCAACAAAAGAAAAAATAGATAAATGTGACTTGATCAGAATGTAAAACTTCTGCTTTACAAATAATTTCATTAAGAAAGTTAAAAAAAAACACGAAATGAGAGAAAATATTAGTGAAATCTATATTCGATAAGGGACATATGTCCAGAATATATAAAGAACCCTTACAATTCAGTAATAAAAAAACCAAGAAACCCAATTTAAGAAGAGGCAAATATCTAGGGCACCTGGGTGGCTCAGTGGGTTAAGCCTCTGCCTTCGGCTCAGGTCATGTTCTCAGGGTCCTGGGATCAAGCCCCATATCAGGCTCTCTGCTCACTGGGGAGCCTGGTTCCCCCTCTCTCTCTCTGCCTGCTGCTGTGCCTACTTGTGATCACTCTCTGTCAAATGAATAAATAAAATCTTAAAAAAAAAAAGAGGCAAAGATCTGAATAGACATTTTTCCAAAGCCTATATATAATGGACAATAAGCATATAAAAAGATGCTCATCAAAGTAATCAGGGAAATGCAAATCAAAACTACAATGTGATACTGTTTCACATTCACTGGGGTCTATAATTAAAAGGACAGAGGGGAGGTGCCTGGGTGGCTCAGTGGGTTAAAGCCTCTGCTTTCGGCTCAGGTCATGATCTCAGGGTCCTGGGATCTAGTCCCGCATCGGGTTCTCTGCTCAGCGGGAAGCCTGCTTCCTCCTCTCTCTCTGCCTGCCTCTCTGCCTACTTGTGATCCCTCCCTCTCTGTCAAAAAAAAAAAGACAGAGGGGCACTTGGCTGGCTCCTCAGGAGAGCATGTGACTCTTGATCTCGGAGCCATGAGTTTGAGCCCCATATTAGGTGTGGAGATTGCTTAAATAAATAAACTTTTTAAAAAAGATAATAACAAGGGTTGGTAACGATGTAGAGAAATTGGAACTTTAATACATTGCTGGTGGGAATGTAAAATGGTACAGCTGTTTTGAAAAACAGTTTGTCATAAAATTACCATTATGCCCCAGAATTCCCCTCCTAGATATATATACTCAAGAGAAATGAAAAAAATATGTCTCCACGAAAACCCATGCATCGGTGTTTATACAAAAATTGTTCATAACAGACAAAAAGTGGGAAAAAACCCAAAGGTCCTTCATTTGATGAATAAAGAAAATATATTATATCCATATAATGGAATATAATTTGGCAATAAAAAGGAATGAAATACTGATACATGCTACCACGTGGATGAACCTTCCTGAGTTAAAGAAGCCAGTCACAGAAGACCACATATTTTATGATTCCATTTACATGAAATGTCCAGAATAGGCAAATCAATAGAGGTAGAAAGCAGATTCATGGCTGTCAAGGGCCGGGCAGGGGAAAGATGGAGTGAGATTGCTCGTGGCTATGGGATTTCCTTTTGGAGTGTTGAAAATGTCCTAAAATTGACTGTGGGGTTGACCATGTAGTTCTCCTAACATATTTTAAAACCATTTAAATGGTTCAATTGCATAGTATGTGAATGATATCTCAATAAAGCTGTTCAACAACAACAAAAAATGAATGATCAGAATGTTCCAAGCAGAGGGAACTGTAGAGGCAGAAGCTATGGTTCATCAACCCAAGGAGTTTGAAATGGCAGAAGTCAGGAGAGAAATCAGAAATAAGCACTATGATGCTGGAGAGGTAGGATAGGGCTGGATCAGAAAGGGCTATGTATATCATATGGGTTTGGATTTAATCCCAAGGAAGAGGAACCAATTGAAGGACTTACACAGAGGGTGGAAATGACTGGATTCATGTGTCACAAAAATATATCTGGTCCTTATGGGGAAAATAGATTAGATGGGACCCAGAGATTAGATTAATTTGTAGTAACTAGGCAAGTGGTATGTCAAAGAGATATTTAGGAGAAAGAATCAATAGAACATTGCTTAGAGGAAGTAATTTGACCTGACCCTAGATTAGAAGCAGGTACTTATTCACCTTTTGTCAATACGGATAGAGTAATACTCCTTTTTACAGGGCCAAATTAATTATTCATATATTCAAGCCTTCACACCTTCCCCTTAGGACTATACTCCAGACATTAATCTATGAAAACAATCCAAGATTCTTTCTACTGCTGACTTTCTTTCTCAGTGGCATGAGGCCAGCTCCTTAGAGCTTAAATGTCAAACTTTGCCATCTAAAACTACATAATACAAAAACCTGGATGTAATGTTCTGGCTTTGGAACCTAAATGATTAAAGCTTTTCCTAAGGTGAATTAGGGAAAAGAAATTACACAATCAGTGCTAGAAACTGAGTAGCTAAGCAGTTGTTTAAAAATAATTATCCTCAAGAATACAAAGGGCTTTACATAGAAAGGGTAAGTTTTTAAAAATTCTTTGCCCAATTGAGAACAAAATAAGGAAAAAAGGGCTTAAACCAAACCAAGTGGTCCTATACAGAATAACTCCTGATATGGAAAATTATTTAATCGTGGAATGAATAACCAAAGCCAGTTGGGCAACTCTTTCTCCGGTCTTAAAGGATAGATTTTTATATCTCTGGGAAGGCTTTGGTGTGGCCCTGTCCATCAGGAGTGGGGCCAGCAGCTCCTGGGCAGGGCAGCAAGAACCCTAGTGAAGGAATGCCCAGAATCTTCCTTCACCCTTCTGATGTTTGTCACAGTGTTCTAGAAAGAAAGTTCAGTGAGCGCTAATGGTCTCTTTGTGTAAAGGGGCTCTGGATACATTTCTGTATGAAAACAGGAGCCGATCTCCCCGCTCACCAGCAGACACCCTTAAGATACCTACCTTCCACATTGGAGACAAAGCCCAGGCTCCGCTTCAGGTCAGAGCAGATAGAGTGGAGACACCATCGGAATTTGGCATCACAGCGATACTTATTGGCACCACAAGTGTCATAACAGACATCCAGCTGGTTGCAGCACTTGGTCATTGCTGGGATGCCCAAGTCCATCTGGGGAAAAGTGAAGGAAGAAAATGCCACATTCAGACCAAGGACCTGAGGCAACCTTGCCCTCCTTGTTATGAACTAGCCAGCCCTCAAATTCAGACCGATTATACATTCAGATCGATTCCGAAACACCAGACACTCAAGAGAATCCATCTGGTTGACAGTTACAGGATGTTAAGTTTCAATCATGGTTTAGTTTTAGTTTATTAACTCTAAACAGCTCATTTTCCTCTTTTTCTTTTAACTGTAGTAATTTTCAAATTTGCAGGCCACTGCAGTGATGAAAATAGAGATCAGAAGGTTGGTGAAGAAGGCAGATCTGCAGGACCTCTGAATTCAACCAAAAGCTATGTCATATGAGATTTTGCTTGAGCAAAGGATCTGAAGGCTCAGAGGTATGAAAAACTAAGCCCCCGTTCATCAAAAGGTCACCGGCATTTATTAGGGACCCATCCCACACGGCACTGTTTTAAAAGTGTATGTTTGTGTCAGGGAGTAGTGTGGGGCTTAGAACCCTTGGCTCCTGACCAAGGGCGGACTGCGGTCAATGGTGAGATCTAACACACGTGCACACACACACACACACACACACACACACACAGACATGTATTAAGCATCCTATAAACAGTTGCAAATATTGTGGCATAAATTGAGCAACGAGGTTCATAGAATGCCGCATCTAGAGTCTGATAACTTTACATGGGTTGGGTTTGTTTGTTTTTTTTTTTTGGAGACGCTCATCAGGGATGAAGGTAGACTTAGGGTGTATTAGGCAAAGAAAGGAGAACAAATCATATATGAGCAAATCATATGTGAGTAAGTCAGTTTGTTTAGTCTTTCAAGGGCTTAGCAGAGATGTATTCGTGTTTTTTTTCTTACTTTTTACTTAGAGAGAAAGGCAAGTTGGTGGAGGGCCCTGACTTTCAAAGTAACTGGTAAGAATTGATAAAGACTCTGGAGGAAGGCAAGGACACGATAGAATGAATGATTACAGAGAGTGACGGTTCTGCAGTCTGTGAAATAGTTTGGATCAGGGGCGTCTAGACATAGGAATAGCATCTTACAATCTTCTACGGTTCTTCTGATCATATAGTCTTGGACCTGAGGGGAGACTGTGGAAATTGGGGTTCACAGTATGGGTGGGGAGTGATTGATTAAGCAGTTATTATAGATCCTTTCCACCTTAAATGGTCCATTATTTGAACTTTTACTCCAAGGCTACCTAAGGGTAGAATATGGACATTAGCTGTTTAAAATGCCCTTCTGAGAGAAAGAAAAAAAAAAACAACAACACATGGTTACATGAAGAGGTAATGTAACTCATTAGACAAGGCAACAGCCTGGGCTGCGCATTTCTGGGCAGATTCCTATCATCTGATTCCTTCCATTTTGCTTATACTTCAGCTTCCAAATAAACATATATCCCAGCAGAGGTAATTGAAAATTCGATGAGTATTGTTGCTATCATTCAAGTCAACGGAATTGGAAATACTTGGACTAGTTCTAAACAATACTTGTACCAATAAACCAAATGACATTACTCCCAAAATAAAGTGCCTACTGTTGAAAACTGACCTCTGGGCTCCAGAGCCAAGATATATAATGTGAAGACAGAGTTTGGGGATAAAGAAGGGACTAGTTTACTCCTTTGTCAGGCAAAGGAGGCTGCAGGAGGCCAATGGCTCCGAGACTTCACACCCATCTTGGGGTAAGGTGCTGAGAGAGGATGTGTAGGAAAATACAGAATCGGGGCAGTGTCAGTAGGAATCTGGTTCGTGCTACCAGCCGTCCCCTATGTGTTCATGCGCTGGTGCCAGCCATCCGTGTCTCGTTACTAAGCGTCAACATCGATACAGAGTTCCTAGAACAAAGGTTCTACAGAAAAACAGTGATGGGAAAGGAGAGGTTTCAAGAATGAGGAAGGGAAAAATTTGTTCACAAGTCAAGCCTTGCTAAAGCATTAAAGTGTCCATCTTAATAATTTCCATCCACTTGTACATTTCTATAGCAGTTTCAATACTGCTTCCATAGCTACTAAATTGGTATCAAGCATAAGAGCCAAAAAAGGGATTTCTCTAATATAAATATATATTTGAAAAGATTGCCTTTCCTCTGTCTCCATACGTGTGTTCATGATTGTGGACAAGGCTGGGCTTATGACCGTGCGGGTTGTACAATGTGCAACAGCATCCTATCAAAGGGGACAGCTCTCCATAAGACATCATAGATTTGATCATTTCTTAAGAAACATGTCTAGGCAGGGTGCCTGAGTGGTGTAGTCGGTTCAGTGTCTGTCTCTTGGTTTTGGCTCAGGTTGTTATCTCAGGGTCGTGGGATCCAGCCCTTTGTTGGGCTCTGTGCTCAGCACAAGTCTGCTAAAGATTCTCTCTCCCTCTCCTTATATTCCTCCCCTCACTCTCTCATGATCTCTTTCTCAAATAAATAAATAAATCTGTAAAGAAAGAGAGAAAGAAAGAAAGATGGGGCACCTGGATGGCTCAGTGGGTTAAGCCACTGCCTTTGGCCCAGGTCATGATCTCAGGGTCCTGGGATCAAACCCCACATCGGGCTCTCTGCTCAGCAGGGAGCCTGCTTCCCCTCCTCTCTCTGTCTGCTGCTCTGCCTACTTGTGATCTCTCTCCCTCTGTCAAATAAGTAAATAAAATATTTTTTTTAAAAAAAGAAAGAGAGAAGAAAGGAAAAAAGAAAAATGTCTAGTCAATGGAAAATTTCCTCTTCTAACAATCAGTATATTAGGATAAATTTCTAACAAATGGAAGAGGAAAGGAGACATTTTCCCAATTTGCACAAAAGTGCCACATTGGTGGGCAACATTTTTTTTTAAAGATTTTCTTAATTTATTTGAGAGAGAGAGCACCAGCAGGGGGAGCAGCAGGCAGAGGGAGAGGGAGAAGAAGACTCCGCTGAGCAGGGAGCCAGATGAGGGGCCCAGTCCCAGGACCCAGAGATCATGACCTGAGCCAAAGGCAGAGGCTTAACTGACTAAGCCACCCACGTGCCCCAGGGGGCAGCATTTTTGATAGAAGAATAAACATTATGCTGCTTAGAAAACTATTACAAAGTAAAATCTTTTGAATCAGGTGAAAAGTGAAATTTTTGCCTGATTAAGGCAGAATATAAAATCATAGCTTAGATGTGAAATCCTCCACCTACATTTTACATCACTCCTCTTTTTTGAAGTAAAATAGAGAAAGGGGCCTCCAAGAGATTTTAAAATCAATCAGTTTATTATTTGTTTTCAGGGGAGTTCAGTAGTTTGAGAAATGGCCAGCAGTATGAAAAGAAATGTATAGCCAGTGGCTAGGTGGGGTTTGAGGCTGGGGCCTGGATGCTTGTATGTGGGTGGGTATGTGTAGATTACTGTGATCTTAATACTCTTAATAGCCGATCTGATGTTACCAGCATGAAATCAACCATTTGCAAAAGTCTTTGCTGCTCAGTGCCAATGACTCCAGCACATCACAGGAAAAGTCTCACTCAATCTAAGTAAGTCAGACTTGTTAGATTTCATAGGAAGTTTTGTTTGAGCCCTTAAAATGTGTCTGATACTTGCAGTGGTGATTTTCAAGTTCATTACACAAGGTCTTATCTGAGGGACAGCTGCCTCTGATAAGAGGAAATCAGATACATTCTTTGAAAAGTATCTCCCTTACTCTGTATCCAGTTTTTTTGAAGAATTTATTTACTTATTTGTCAGAGAGAGAGAGAGCACAAGCAGGGAGAGTGGCAGGCAGAGGGAGAAGCAGGCTCCCTGCAGAGCAGGACTCAATCCCAGCACCTTCAGATCATGACCTGAGCCAAAAGCAGATGCCTAACTAAGTCACCCACGCATCCCGCCAATTTAAAACAATTTTACTGTTCAACTATATTCCATAAACGATCATGCCCATCACGGATAACTCACTGACTTCCCTTCATTAAAACCAATCAACTAAGAAAATAATGATGGTGGTACATACACTTTCTGGTACCTTAAGACCCAGGAAATAGGAGCTGCAGCCGTTGGGCTCCTGAGGCTTGTAGCCAGGTCTGGGCATGGGTGCCTTTCCTAGCAGGAGAAAGAGAGGAAAAAAGCCAGGAGAAATATTTAGAAATTAAGCATTTGGGAACATTCATTGAATAAAAATTATCTAAAATCATATTCAATTTTTCCTTTAAAAGTCATCATTCCTCACCAGATATTCACATCCCCCAGTTAGGTGGTAATGATGGTGATAATGATGATAATGTCATAGAAGGATAATAATTTTCAGACTAGCTTGGTGTTTTTCTCCTAATCTCTAAGAATTTTATGAGTGTTCATTTACTAACAATTCTCATGTTTTGTTTTTATTTTTTCTTTTCTAATTTTTATTTTTTATTTAAAATCAGTTAATTAACATATAGTGTATTATTAGTCTCAGAGATAGAAGTCAGTGATTCAGCAGTTGCACATAACACCAGTGTTCATTATTACATCACGTGTCCTCCTTAATGCCCATCACCCTTGTTACCCCATTCTTCCACCCTCACCGTCTCCAGCGACCTCAGTTTGCTTCCTATAGTTGAGAGTCTTTTATGGTTTGACTCCTTCTCTTATTTAGTCTTGTTTGATTTTTCCCTACCTTCTCCAATGATCCTCTGTTTTGTTTCTTAAATTCCACATGTGAGTGAGATCATATGATATTTGTCTTTCTCTGACTTATTTTACTTAGCACAATATCCTCTATTTCCATCTACTTCATTGCAAATGATAAGATTTCAATTTTTGATGGCTGAGTAATATTCCATTGTGTATATATACCATAACTTCTTTATCCACACATCTGTTGATGGATATCAGGGCTCTTTCCATAGTTTGGCTGTTGTGGACACTACTGCTATAATAGTGCATTATAATAGTGGGGTGCATTGCCCCTTTGAATCACTAGGTTTATATCCTTTGGATAAATACCTAGTACTGCAATTGCTGGGTCATAGGGTAGCTCTATTTTTAACTTTTTGAGGAACATCATACTGTTTTCCGAAGTGGTTGCACCAGTTTGCATTTCCACCAACAGTGGCAGTCGAGTGTGATGGAGTTCAAGTTTTAAAGCATTGTGGTCTAAAATATGCAGGGAATAATCCCACTCTTTTGGTACCAGTTGAGAACTGATTTGTGACCCAGTATGTGATCTATTCTGGAGCATATTCCATGTGCACTCAATAAGAATGTATATTCTGTTGCTTTAGGATGGAATGCTCTGAATATATCTATGAAGTCTGTCTGGTCCAGTGTGTCATTCCAAGCCCTTGTTTCCTTGTTGATTCTGTTTAGATGATCCATCCATTGCTGTGAGTAGGGTGTTAAAGTCCCCTACTATTATTGTATTATTATCAATGTATTCCTTTAATTTTGTTACTAATTGGCATAATTGGTTGCTCCCAAGTTAGGGGCATAAATATTTACAATTTACAATTCCAGACTTCAAGCTCTGGTACAAGTACAAGTACAGACTCTGGTACTTCAAGGTACTGGCACAAGAAACAGACACATAGATCAATGGAACAGAATAGAGAGCCCAAAAATGGACCCTCAACTCTATAGTCAATTAATCCTCGACAAAACAGGAAAGAATATCCAATGGTCAAAGACAGTCTTTCAAACAAATTGTGTTGGGAAAATAGGACAGCCACATGTAGAAGAATGAAACTGGACCATTTTATCATACCATATAAAAATAAATTCAAGATGGATGAGAAACCAAAATGTGAGACTGGAATCCATCAAAATCCTAGAGGAGAACACAGGCAGCAACCTCTGTGACCTCGGCAGCAGCAACTTCATGCTAGACATGTCTCCAAAGGCAAAGGAAACAAGAGCAAAAATGAACTATTGGGACTTCATTAAGATAAAAATCTTTTGCACAGCAAAGGAAACAGTCAATAAAACTAAGAGAACAACCTACAGAATGGGAGAAGACATTTGCAAATGTCTTATCAGATAAAGGGCTAATATCTAAAACCTATAAAGAACTTATCAAACTCAACACCCAAAGAATAAATAATCCAGTCAAGAAATGGAGAGAAGACATGAACAGATATTTCTCCAAAGAAGACATACAAATGGCCAACAGACACATGAAAAAATGTTCAACATCACTCGGCATCAGGGAAATGCAAATCAAACCACAATGAGATACCACCTCACACCAGTCAGAATGGCTAAAATTAACAAGTCAGGAAACAACAGATGTTGTTGGGGATGAAGAACGGAATACAAATACATGAAGGTTAAAGAGCATCCTACTAAAGGGAGAATGGGTCAAACAGGAAATTAAAGAAGAATTTTTTAAAAAGTCATGGAAACAAGTGAAAATTAAAACACAACAGTTCAGAACCTTTGGGATACAGCAAAGGTAGTCCTAAGAGGGAAGTATTTAACAATACAGGCCTTTCTCTAATGTTTCTTAAGTGCATGACTTTGGAGATCAGATCCATGGCAAAATGGAACTAAATTCAAAGTGTCTTGGGGCACCTGGGTGACTCAATCAGTTAAGCCTCTGACTCATGATTTCAGCTCAGGTCACGATCTCAGGGTCATGAGATTGAGTCCTACATCGGGCTCCATGCTCAGTGGGGAGTCTTCTTGAGATTCTCTTCCTCTCCTTCTGCCCCTCCCCCAGCTTGCGCTCATGCTTTCTCTCTCTCACTAAAATGAATGGATAAATTTTTAAAAACAAAATAGAATAGGGGCACTTGGGTAGCTCAGTTGGTTAAGCATCTGCCTTCAGCTCAGGTCATGTTCCCGGGTCCTGGCCTCGAGCCTCATGTTGGGCTCCCTGCTCAGTGGGAAGTCTGCTTCTCCCTCTCCTTCTCCTTCTACTGCTCCCCCTGCTTGTGCTCTCTCTCTCTCAAATAAATAAAATCTTAAAATAAAATGACACTCGAGGTTTCTTACTCTGCCACCCACTATAAGACAAAACAGAACACTGTCTGATCACATACTTAACAAATCAGAACTTTAACAGTACCTTAAAATTTTTTTGGAATAACTTGAAGGAAATTTTGCCAGATTCCATAAATGTAAGCAAAGCAATATTGATCAAAGAGCAAAGAAAACATCACCAGGCAGTATTTGAAGCTTTGTATTGTAGAACTAAGCCAAAACAACCTGACAGGCTTATAATTTCTTGGTTCCTGCTACATGGCTTTTGAGTTATTTTATAATCTTATAATTCTGTAGAGAGAAGCTTTGTCAGTGTTATCAATGGTAGTCATCATAGGTAAAGAGAATCTTGCAGGACAGTCCTGGCAATGAGTATTTTTGTTCTGTTACCCAGATAAGGAAAATGGGACTAAGGGGAGTGAAATTTATCTAAGTTGTGCACTTAGTGGGGGAAATGGCATATAAATCCAGATTTCTTCTTTTATGTCTCCAAAGCCCATGTTCTTCCATTCCACTACATTTCTTTGCCTTTTTTTAGGAAATGCAAGACAGAGCAGAAGACTGAGGAAATCAGCTAAGAACTAATCCTAAGAGTGAGGCACATAGCATTTCTTTTCTCATTCCTTTCTATTACCTTCTCCTACAAGGTACTTCATTTTTAATCGTTTGATATTATGAAATATTTCAAAACTGAAGAAAAACCAGAGAAACAAATACCCATGTACCCATTACACAAACATAATAAATGTTAACATAGCCAAACTTGCTATCCATTTTTTTGTTTAATTAAATGTTACAAGTACAGTTGAAGCTCCCTTTACACTCCCTTGTTTTAATTTTCAGATACTAAGTCTCTGCTTTAAAGTCCTCCTTCCTTATTATTCTTAAAAACTGTTTTGACTATTCTTGGACCTATTGTCTTGTAGGTGAATTTTAGAGTCAACTTAGTAAATTCTACAAGAGATAATGCAGGATTTTGATTGAAAATACATTGACTTTATAGATTATTCTGTAGACAACTGACTTTTCTTAGAACATTCTATCTCCCCAAACATGGGCATGATACGGTTTTCTATTTACTTGGGTCTTCCTTCATGTCCTTCGATAGAATATTATACTTTCAGCATATATTTATTCTGTTCCCCACATAGTGTATTATTCAGAGGCTTAAAAAAAATAGAATCTATCATAATCCAGAATTAAGGATCACAAGTCTCATATGGCAAATCTTCACTGTTCTGGAACCCAGGCTGCTTCTAGACTTCTGCTCTACCAGCCCTAGAATGCAACCCTGACTCTCATGGCTCAAGATGGAGCTTCAGGTACCACATACATACTGCAAGCAGAGGAGGTAGAAGGGTCACAGCCCCCACTCTTTAATAAACACACTCCAGGAGTGCCTGGGTGGCTCATTTGGAGTCCCAGGATCAAGTCCCTCATGGGGCTCCCTACTCAGCAGAGAGTCTGCTTCTCCCTCTGACTCTCCCTCTTCTCGTGCTCTCTCTCTCTCTCTCTCATTCTTGTTTTCATATAAATGCATAAATAAAATCTTTTAAAAAATAAAAATAAACACACTCCAGAATGGTACACACATCACTTCCTCTTATTTCCCTTTGGACAACCTTAATCAAACAGCAATACCTAGTTGCAAAAGTGGGCTAGGAATTGAAATCTTTTTTCAATGTAGGTATCCATGAGCCCAGCTTAAAATTGGGGAGGAGGGACTTATTACTGTGGAAAAGGGGGAAGATAATAGGAGACACAAAGCAGTCTCTGCCACAATCTGTTTGGTATTTGTTTCTCTGGGAAGACGTGTATATGAGATCACGGTTCAAGATGGCCCCCAGCGATCCCTGTCTCTTGGTGTCCATGCCCTCGTGTGTTGTCCCAGGGTTGGTCTATATGCAGTAGAGAATATGGCAGAAGTGAAGGTATGTTTCTTCCAAGATGAGCCTATCTATCAGCACTAGACAATCACTAACCAACTTTCTGCCTCTATAAATTTGCCTGTTCTGGACATTTCACATAAATGAAATCATACAATATGTGACCTTTTCTGTCTGCTTCTTTCACTGAGTATCATGTTTTCAAGGTTCATTCATGTTGTAGCTATAGATCAGTATTTCATTTCTTTTTATTGTCAGTAAATATGATACACATTGAGGTTTTCCCCACTTTTTGGTGATTATGATTATGGACAATGTGTTTTCATTTCTCCAGAGGAATAACACGTCTGGGTCAGATGCTAACTCTGTTTAACATTTTGAGGAGCTACTAGACTATTTTCCAAAGTGGTGGCACAGTTTTACATTCTCCACAGCAATGTGTAAGCGTTCTAATTTCTCCACATCCTCTCCCCACTTGTTATAATCTTTTTGATTACAGACATCCTAGTGAGTGTAAAGCAGTATCCATTAGTCATTTTGATTTGCATTTCCGTAATGACTAATAATGTTGATCATCTTCTCCTGTGCTTTTTGGCCACTCATATGTCTTCTTTGCAAATACTTTCCCCTATTCTATCACTTGTCTCTTCACTTTCTTGATGGTATTCTTTGAATAGCCAAAGCTTTTAATTTTGATGAAGTCTACTTTCTTTCTTTTTTTACAGGTGAAATTCACATTTCCATATGAAAGAGTACAGTTCAGTGTTCAGTACATTCATAATGTTGTGCAACCATTGTCTCTTTCTACTTCCAAAACATTTCATCACCTTCCAAAGGAGACCAAATGCCCATTAAATGTATTCTCTCCTCCTCCCAACCCCTGATAACCACTCATCTGCTTTGTCTCTAGGGATTTACCTATTCTGGATATGTGAATAAATGGAATCCCACAATATGTTACATTTTGTCACTGCCTTCTTTCACTTAACGTAATATTTCCATGGCTTATCTGTGTTTAGGATATATCAATACTTTGTTCTTTTTATGGCTGAACACTATTCCATTCTCTGGATATACCACAATTTGTTTATTCATCTTATCCATTGATGGACATTTTGGTTGTTTTCATCTCTTGGCTATTGTGAAGAGTGCTGCTATGAACACTAGTATGCAAGTATTTGTTTAAATATCCGTTTTCAGTTCCTTTGGGGACATATACCTAAGGAGTGGAATTACTGGGTCATATAGTAAGGCAATGCTGAACTTTTTGAGAAACTACCCAACTGCGTTCTTCAGCAACTACACCATTTTACATTCCCACCAGCACTGCACAAGGGTTCAAATTTCTTCATGTCCTCGCAGTTTCACTGCACTGTATCTAGGTGTGGATTATATACTCTTCTTCTGATTGGAATGATCCAAAGGCCTGGTTTCCTACATGTCTGGATAATTCACAGCCACTGTCTGAATATTTTCCTTTCCTCATTCTCTCTAATTTCTCCTCCTGGGCCTCATATTATTGAATGATAAATCTTCTTAACACCATCTTTTATATATCTTAACTTCTCTTTTACATTTTCCATCTTTTTCTCTGTCTCTGTACTGAATTTTGACTAGCTCATCAAGTCTATTTTTCATTTCACTAAAATTCTCTCTAGGTTCATTAATCTGCTATTTAATCCATCTACTGAGTTTTTTATTTCAACGACTATAATTTTCACTTCTTGGAATACTATTTGATCCTTCTTTTAAGTTTGTATATTCGTTTTCACTGAATTCTGGGGTTTTTTAAATTATGTTTTCTAGTCCTTCTTTTATTTAATAATTTCAAATATTCTTGTTATATTATTTTATGGTCTCCAGTCTTTGGAATGCTAAGTCAGTTTTTAATGTCTCCTGCATCTCCCTCATATTGGATTATTTTTTCACATGGTAATATTTTAGTAAGACTTCAGCTTCAGGAATGTCTGGGTGGCTCAGTGGGTTGAACCGCTGCCTTTGGTTCAGGTCGTGATCCTGGGGTCCTGGGATTGAGTCCCGCATCTGGCTCCTGCATCTGGCTCCTTGCTTGGTGGGGAGCCTGCTTCTCTCTCTGCCTCTCCCTGCCACTCTGCCTGCTTGTGCGCTAGCGCTCTCTCTCCCTCTCTCTCTCTCTCTCTGACAAATAAATAAATAAATAAATAAATAAATAAATAAATAAATAAATAGAATCTTAAAAAAAAAAAAAGACTTCAGCTTCAGAAGGGCTTGTTTTTCTAAAGGAATTCCTGGGCCCGGGTCATGGTTCCTCAATTACCTTTGCTGTGGCTCCAGGAGTCTTAAGATTCTGTAAACACTCGTATTTATGTTAATTTCTCAGCTTGGGGAACTCACACCAGGCCAACTGTAGAATTTCAAATTCCTCACCTGTGAATAGAATATGTTTGGAGTAGGGATTTTTTGGTGGGTGTTGTTTAGTCGGCCTTCAAGCCTCAGCCCATGCAAATCATCCCTGCTACTTTCTTGGAATAATGGATAGATTTTTTTCTAACCCATTTAAACAGACTGGGCAGCTCCTCAGCTCTAAGCTTTATACAGACTGTTTAATTACAAATTCCCAATTCTCACAAGAGAAAGTTACTCTTTCTCTCTTCATATGAGTAATTTTTATAGTTCTTTTTAAAAGATTATTTATTTATTTATTTATTTATTTATTTATTTGAGAAAGGGCATGAGCAGGAGGGAGGGGCAGGGGAAGAGGGAGAAGCAAGCCCCCCCCTGAGCAGAGAACCCAATGCAGGTCTCCATCCCAGGACCCCCGGGATCTTGACCTTAGCAAAAGGCGGACACTTACCTGACTGAGCCACCCAGGTGCCCCTCTTTGTATGAGTGTTAAAACCCATTCCTCCCCTCCTAGAGTCTACATATGTTTCTAAACTCCAAAGAGTTTAGCATCAGCCCCTGCTCACCACTATGGCACTATAGGTTTCCTTTTATGCCATTCTAGCTTGAGGGTGTATTTTTTAAAATGTTTTCTTTTCACCTAACATTTCTTATTTGTAATGGAGAAGAACTGTGCTTATTGGTGGAGCCCGCCAGTAACCCTTACATGACTTTTCAAAGTTCTTGAGAACTGTAACCTACACCAATACAGTACTAACCTACTATGTGCATGCACGTGCATGTGTGTGTGTGTGTGTGTGTGTGTGTGCCTGTGTCTGTAAGAGAGAATTACCAGGAGTTGCAGAATGGGTAAAATGTATTAAATAATGTTAGCAACCAAATTACACATATGAAAATAATCACACTATGCCATAGATTAAATGTGAATTGTCTCTTGTAGGTGAGATGATTATGGTGATTTTATTTTTTCTTTGGATTGTTCTTTTACAAATGTCCCACACATATGAGCTTTATAGAAATTAGAGGGGGAGGGGTGCCTGTGTGGCTCAGTGGGTTAAAGCCTCTGCCTCCCTCTCAAGTTGTGATCCCAGCAGGGAGCCTGCTTCCCCCTCTCTCTCTGCCTGCCTCTCTGCCTACTTGTGATCTCATCAAATAAATAAATAAAATCTTTTTAAAATTAAAAAGAAAAAGAAATTGGGGGGAGATTTTTCATGAAGAAACAAATGTGTAAATTTTGTGATAAAACTTCTCAAGACCTTTTGCAACAGATGCAGTGCAGTTTCCTGGGTTAATCTCTGCCTTTTTGCACTTGATGACTCACGGAAGATAAAATTCTAATAAACCAGCTTGAAAGCTAATGGAACTCCAACTCCAGATACTTCCTACCTGTCCTGCTATGATGATTTTTTTTTGTACTTAATAGATCATGATAGCTGTAGGAATTCCATTCAGGAATGAAGCTTGAGAGAAAAGTTCTAAGAAAAAAGGCAATGGTTTGAATCTGGGCAGAAATCATTTACTATATCCTCAACTTATAGACTGAGTCATTTTGAGTCACATTGAGTCTTTGCAGTTTTTTGAGTCTAAGCACCGATAATGTGCTATGTCCGCAGATTAATTTTATTTTCTGGTGTTGGTTATTTACAGGAGTGGAAGGTTGACCACTTGATCCTCTGGCGCAGGGGGTGGCAAACAATGGCCCAAGACTAGCCCATTGCCTGTTTTTGTATAGCCTGCCAGCTAAACATTCTTCTCATATTTTTGAACGGTTGTGGGGGGGACTCAAAACAAGGATAATATTTTGTGTCGTGTGAAAATTATATGAAGCTCAAATTTTAGTGTCCATAAAAATGTTTAACTGGAGCACAGCAACAGTCATTCATCACATTTTAGCTATGGTTGCTTTCACAGAAAACAAACCAGCAGAAGGCTGTTATAATTGTGATGTGAAGATGGCTTTCTAAGCAAGAGAGAACACTGAGAAGCCACAAAGAAAAAGATTGACAGGCTTGATCTCCTGAAAATGAAAACCTTCTGAACAAAGTGAAACACCATAAACCACATCAGGCACTTAATAGACAAATGAGGGGAGACGGAGGAGGAGAGTCAGCCATGGAACCAGAGTTCTGCCTCCTGGACCCAACCTTTCTTTCCTCTCAGTTCTGTCACTAAAAAGAACAGTAAAAACATCTGGGCTTTACGATCCAGGTCAAGGGTTCTGTCTTCCCCGGGAGGGAGTGTCCCTTCTCCCCACCCAGCTGGCTCTTGCAGAAGCTGTGCTCCACCAGAAATCTAATAAAGAATCAAAGTACTTTATTTGGAATGTATATCCTTCCAGGGGCGCCTGGATGGCTCGGTCACTACACGTCTTACTCTTCATTTTGACTCAGATCATGATCTCAGGGTCCTAGGAGGAGTCCCAGATTGGGCTCCACACTCAGCAGGGAATCTGCTTGAGATTCTCTAGGCCTTGCCCTCCGCCCCTCCCCCGTTCATGCACGTCTTCAAGTGTGCACGCTCTCTCGCAAATAAATAAATAAATCTTAAAAAAAAATTGGAGGGGCGCCTGGGTGGCTCAGTGGGTTAAAGCCTCTGCCTTCGGGTCAGGTCATGATCCCAGGGTCCTGGGATCGAGCCCCACATCGGTCTCTCTGCTTGGCAGGGAGCCTGCTTCCTCCTCTCTCTCTGCCTGCCTCTCGGCCTACTTGTGATCTCTGTCAAATAAATAAATAAAATTTTTTTTTAAAAATGTATATCCTTCTGGAAACACTCAACTATAGCATGAGGAGCACATCAAGGGAACAAAGCAGAACTATGACAATTTTACTGAAGCAATAAACTCTATTTCAGTCACTAAAACAGATTAAGTTACTGCAGGAGGGAGGATGACCAACTTGTCCTGGTTTGCCTGGGACTGTCCTTGTGTTAGTACTGGGACTCCACATCCCAGGAATCCCCACCCCCACCCTGACTCTTCTCTCTCCGTGACCAGCACACCGGGACAGTTGGTCACCCTAGCACGAGAACAATCTTTGCCTCTAAACCAGTGCCTGTTTCCTCTTCTCAGGCTATGGATCCCCTTAAGAATCGGATGCAGGCTGTGAATCCCTTCCCTGGAAAAATATACAAACTCACAGGTTCCTAAGATTTTGCTGCACAGATAAAAAGCCCTCTTGAAAAAACAAGTCTGATATTTACAGATACGTTTTCTAGAACTAAACCCAAGAAGAAATTCATCATGAGGTCCTTTTATTAAAGTATGAATGTGGACAGTATCTTCCACCACGCATTATGAGACACAGAAATTCTGGACCAGATGCTCTCATCCAGAGACCTTCATAAAGGCACTGAACACTTAAATTATCATGCAACGATTTCTTCCAGAAGCTGAGAGGGTGTTGTCCAGCCACTGGGGTTTCTGTGTTTTTAAATTTTATCTTAAAAGAGAACGGGAAGAATCCAAATACATAGTTAACCTGCTCACCAGACCATCTTCCTCATCACGCTTATAAAATTTGTTTGGTATCGGGCATGCTACATACATAGCACTAATTCTTTCAATATATTATCTTTAATTCTTACAACAACCTGTGGGTTGTAAGGTAGGGGTTATTAACATTATTTGTCAACGTGACTCAACAAAAGTTGAGAGAGTTAGGTAACTTGCCCAAGGTCCCGGCCGGCAATGGGATTCCCGCACACCCCCCCAACAGTTCAAACCCATGATTTTTCCACTACTAGTTATTTCTCAAAGTCTGGTTCCAGAACCACCTGTGCAGTTCCAGAATCCAGAATCCAGTTGGGTTACATCTGTTATTGATTCCTGCTGAATCTCATTGTATTTATACAATGATCCTTGGCAATTACAGATTTTGTGTGTTGACATGAAAACAAGCTGCTATAGATCTAAGAAGTGGGGAAACCAATGTTGACACAATGTTGCAGGACACAAATACACCTCCACTGTCTGAACAACCCATGGGCTGAAGTTCTCCAAGAATGACCTCCTAAAATAGCGCTCCATACCTTGACTGCACTTGGTAATCACCTGGACAACATTAAAAATATTGAGGCCTCCCTTGGTTTGGGCTGCAGGAGTTTCAAAAGCTCCCAGGTGCTTGCTAAGTGCAGGGCTCTCTAAGATAGAGAACTACAGTTTTAAATAGTGGCTAAGTACCTATCAAATAGAAATTTTTTCTTATAGACTAAGTGTTGCTAAATTATTTCTTCTGACAAAAGACTGCAGCCTTCAAAGCAGATTTTTTTTTCTCTCTCTCTCAGAAGTGTGGTCTCCGGACCAGCAGCATCAGAATCACCTGGGAACTCTTAGAAATGCAAATTTTCTGGCTCCATCCTGACCTACCGCCCTACCCAATCAGAAACCTGGGGGCAGTGGCGGGCGGGGAGGGTCGGGGCAGCAGTCTTTTTTTTTTTTTTAATTTAAGCTTTATTTAAACATATAATGTAACCCCACCACCCTCTCCCAACCCCTCTCCCCCCCACCACCCTCAGTTTGTTTTATGACATTAAGAGTCTCTTTTGGATTGTCTCCCTCCCGATCCCATCTTGTTTCATTTTTACTATGTGGTATATATATACAATGGAATACTATGCAGCCATCAAAAGAAATGAAATCTTACCATTTGCGACGACATGGATGGAACTAGAGCATATTATGCTTAGCGAAATAAGTCAACTGGAGAAAGACAACTATCACATGATCTCCAGGATATGAGGAAGTGGAGATGCAACGGGGGTGGGAGTTAAGGGGCAGCAGTCTTTTTAAACAAGCCCACCGAATGAGTCAAAGCATAGGGGAGTTTGAGAACCTCTGCTTTACACTTGGTCTTAGCCAAAAGGCTGAGAAGCCATGAGAACCACTGCTTTAAAGAGAGAAGTGTTATGCACAAGAAGCATATCACAAAGCAAACTTCGAAAGGACAGAGACCCAGTTAATTATTAGGCATTATCTGTTCCAAGGACTGCTTGATTCACAGCCAACCTGAGAGGATATTTCGTACTGTTTGGCCACAGCTCCCAGGTTCTTGGCTCCACTGAGTTCCAAAGATAATAAGGCTTAACCCCGTATTTCCTACGTGTTTTTCAGGCCCCTCCTTACGGGCTCTGTTTTCAGAGTGGAGTTATTTGCCTTCCTGCAATGTCTCTGTTGACTATCCCCCACCCCCTACCCCTGACTGCTGATCCTGCCCAGGTAGAGGCTTACAACCAAATTTTGCTGAAATCTTTTCATGCTCTTTTGCTCGAGAAGGAAGAAGATGGTTTGATTCTTGTTTTCCTAAAAAATTCCTGTGGTTCTGTCTGCCTAACCCCACACCTGAGTCTCTTATTGCCTCCAGGCAGGAAAACAGCACCTGTGTTTATTCAATAGGCGAAGTGAATTAACCCCCTTCCTCCACCATTGATACAGATTGGGTGAGCACAGTCCAGTGGCAAGGTCCAACCCACCTTGGACAAGGAGGGGGCCAGTGGTCCAGGGGGTCCTGGCACAGATGGCTTTTTACCCTAAGGGATCATCACGAAGATGATGCAGCTCCTTTGTTCACCATAACTATATGTGGTTAAAACGTGTGTCCTGCAAGACTTTTGGTTCTGCTGCAAGGATGACCCGTTGTCTCTGAGTCATTTGTGGTTCATCAGGAAGTGATGTCCCTGGCTCGAAGGTAGAAGGGAGTGAGACAGACGGAAAAGGTGAGTCCAGCAATTAAGCAGCTTTTTTGAGTCTCTCTCTCTCTCGAAGCTGCGTTTTATCTGTTAAGTGTTTGGAGAAAATATTTCTCAAATGGTTTCCTGCTAGGCTAGCCTGACTCACCCTTTTCATCCACTCTCATGATGAAATATTTGATAAACTAAAGCATAAAATGAATGCTACGTGAAACTGTATCTTTCGAAAACGTGCTCGGATGCATTTAAAGTTACCCCCACCTCCCAGCTGCGAGGTCCAGGGCTCCGCTCTCTGCTGCCCTTCCAAGACTTCCAGTGCAGAAAATGGAGACCTGACACCAGGGATGACGCCTGGCAGCCACATGGGCACCCTGGCACCCAGATCCCCTCTTTACAACTCAGGCAAGGTAGAGCTCCCACCCATTCGCAACTGTACATCAGACACCAAGCCTGAGGGACAGTGCAAGGCCTGCTCAGGGCTTGTCCCATGGTGGGCAGAGAAGGCTGGCAGCAAGCCCTCCCTGCCCCCTGCAGGCCTGCCCATGCTGACTGAGGCAGCAGCAGCAGGGACCGCCCTCCTGGGAGGGTCAGACACACTGAGGCACTTCAGAGACAGACAGAGCTGGAAAGAAGGTGTGACCTGCATGAGGGAGAACGGAGACTCCATCTCCAAGCTTAGCACAGCGTGACTGAGGAAGCTGTTTCACCGGCTGGTGGAATTTTCTCTGAATGTTCATCTCCAGTGTTAATCCCTAGGAACTCCTCCCAGAGACCCCTCATCTTCCACCCCCCACCCCTGCTTCCTGTTCCTCAGAATTGGCCTCACAACAAATTCATGAAAATGGCCCCAGGGAACCAGGCTCCCTGGAGTAAATTTGTTAGAAAAAATACAGGAAGCTCAGTGAAATTTGTATGTCAGACAAACAAGCAAAAATTTGTCAGCGTGAGGGGATCCCACATATTTCAAATACGTTAACAAATTATTGGTTGTTTATTTTAAAATAAAATTTCACCGGGAGTCCTGTGTGTTTATCTGTTGAGTCTGGCAGGCTGACTTAGGAGGGGGCTGACAGGGAGAAGAGCATGACAGACTGGGCCCCCGCTCCAGCTGTCTGCAGGTCCACCGGGAGAAGCCGTGCGTGCACTCACCGTATCGGCATCGGTACTGACAGACTCCATTTTTCCCTCCCAGCAGCTCCAGAAAGGAATCGAAGTAGCTGTTGACAGACTCAAAGCTGCCCCTGATGTGCCGAAGGCCCCAGTCTGAATAGGACTCCTCAGCCTCGGGGCTGCTGTCACTCTGAGCCAAGCCACCCTCCAGGCTGAGCCACAGGATCAAGAAGCCGGTGGCCAGCTTCATCCTGAAGCCAGGTAGGTACTGAGGTCTTTCCTCAAACCCCAGCCAGCGTCCCAGGAAGTCCAGGTCCGAGGCCCGCTGGCCAGATGTCAAGCAGGACTGGGAAGGGGATTATCTCGAACACTCAATCTGTGTGTTCCCCAGAGGTGGACTTTAAACACAGCTATGGAGGCTGGGATGAGATCAGGGCAATTAGAAAGGGCAAAGGCTAGGCAGTGGGAGGGCCTGTCTGAGGGATGGCCAGTGAGAGAGAACACTTCAAAGTGGATTCCACAGGCCTGGAGCAGGGAGATGTCGGCTGGCTTGCAGGAGGCATGAGCACTGGAGCAACGGGAATTCTGCCCCCAACCGGATTGTTAACCTACTGATTAGCTTTAAGTTTGGTCCTTCCGGGCTCGCTAGCTGCTTGACACAAGAGCTTGTCCCCAGGTCCCTGCGACCCCGGAGTCACTCACCTGTGCATGGTCTCTAGGGAGATTTGGCAGGATGTCCTGAGGGCTCAGGAAGCCCCCAGTGACAGTGGGCTAACAGTGTCACCTGTGCCAACGGTCAGTGTACTGTCAGAGTGTGCTCTGAGTGCGCATGAACTGGGCTTTCAGATTTGGGACCCCAGCTTCGGCCTTAGTCCCTTCTTGGCTCTCAGACTCCGTCCTCTGAATCCCGCAGAGCTCCTTAGTGCAGCCGCCCTGGTGCTGGGACATTTTTGCCTCTTTGCTTCCCGCAGTGTTTTTTCCACTTGGGGTCCAAGGCCTACAGATTGCCCAGGGATGGTGTTGCGGGACCTCTGCTCTCCTGTTGTCTTTACTCGGAGCTGCATAGAAGTTTAGGAGCTATCAGAAACAGCATTTGAAATTTCAGGCTTCAGGACCTTTGACTGGGGTCCAGTGTTTGGCATCGCTTTCATACTTTGCTTTTAGTCATAGGAAGAAATAAATTCCATCCATGAGATCACTAGTCTAGATAAATGACACCTTTAGGAACAGAATGAGTCATTCAGGTTCTCTCTCAGAAGTCTGGAAAATTCCGTAGGAAATAATGAATTATATTTATTTTAGATAAGAAATGTATGGGACGCCTGGGTGGCTCAGTTGTTTAAGCAGCTGCCTTCGGCTCTAGGTCATGATCCTAGTGTCCTGGGATCGAGTCCCACATCGGGCTCCTTGCCCGACAGGGGGCCTGCTTCTCCCTCTGCCTCTGCCTGCCACTCTGTCTGCCTGTGCTCACTCCCACTCTCTCTCTCTCTCTGACAAATAAATAAATAAAATCTTTAAAAAAAAAAAAAAAAGAAATGTATTTGTCGGGGCGCCTGGGTGGCTCAGTGGGTTAAAGCCTCTGCCTTTGGCTCAGGTCCTGATCCCAGGGTCCTGGGATCGAGCCCCACATCGGGCTCTCTGCTTGGCAGGGAGCCCGCTTCCCTTTCTCTCTCTCTGCCTGCCTCTCTGCCTGCTTGTGATCTTTGTCAAATAAATAAATAAAATCTTTAAAAAAAAAAAAAAGCAATGTATTTGTCTAGACACTCCAACTCCAGAAAGGTCAATGGTTAAAAAATACTTTGTATGAACAAAAATGCGACCAGTATTTTGAAGCACCTGCATTTTCCAAACCACTGTGTGTGTTTCACATCAATTCTGTGAAGCAGGGTAGACATTATTCCCATCTGTGAGATGACCCAGCTGAGCTAGAAAGGCAAAAGGACTCCGTCGGCAATGGACAGGCTGTTACTGGTAAAGGAGGGATCAGAGCGAGGGTCAAGTACATGATCAGTGGGGCCCGGTCAAAACGGAAGTGAGAAGCTGTTTTTCAAAAAGCAGGGGAAAAGTATACCAAAGGAACTCAAATATAAAGCTTTTCCTTTAAAAAGGTCTTATTACTCGTAAAATATCCTGGGATAATAGTGATAACGGAGTAACAATATAAACTTTCAAATTGCAAAATATTTTCAGTGTCATAATTTTGTATACTACAGAATACGCTGCTTTAATAATATGTGATGTCTTCACTGATCGTAAGCTTTTTCTGACTTTTCTGCAAATGCGATTACTAGCTCATCAAGATTTACACTCCTATAATTTCATTTTCAATTCGTATCATCGAAAGCAGTGTCAGTTGCTCCTGGCAAATGCAAGCTTACAAATAATATCTGATAAGTTTTCATTTTGAGAAGGATCTTTGTGCTGATGCAGCTGTTACTGGAGCTAATAAATAGTATTTTCCCCTATTTCTTGATACCATAAAATTTTTATTTTTGTGATAAACTATGCACAATATTTGCCATTCTAACCATTTTTAAATGTAGCATTAAGCCCAATAAGTACATTCAGTGTTGTTCTGCCATCATCACTGCCCATTTCCAGAACTTTCTCATCATCCCAAACTGAAACTCCATACATATTAAACAGTAATTCCCCATTGCACTCTTCCCCCAGCATCTGGCAACCACTATTCTACTTTCTGTCTGTAGTAATTTGCCTGTTCTAGGCACCTCATAGAAGTGGAATCATACATTTGTCCTTTTATGGCTGGCTAGTTTCACTTAACATAATGTTTTCAAGGTTCATCCATGTTATACTATCAATACTTCATTATTATGAATAATACTATTAGGAATATTGGTATAAACATACTTGCTCAAGTCCCTGCTTCCGATTATTTGGGGAACATACCTACAACTGGATTTGCTAGATCATGTGGTAATTTTTTTTTTTTTAAGATTTTTTATTTATTTATTAGACAGACAGAGATCACAAGTAGGCAGAGAGGCAGGCAGAGAAAGGAGGAAGCAGGCTCCCCACTGAGAAGAGAGCCCGATGCGGGGCTCGATCCCGGGTCCCCAGGATCATGACCTGAGCTGAAGGCAGAGGCTTTAACCCACTGAGCCACTCAGGCGCCCCGATCATGTGGTAATTTTATGTTAAACTTTTCAAGGAACCATCAGACTATTTTCCACGGTGGCTGCACCATTTATATTCCCCCAGCTGTGCACACGGGTTCCAATTTCTCCACACCCTCACCTACACTGATTACTTTCCTTTTCCTCCTTCCTTCCTTCCTTCCTTTCTCTCTCTCTCTTTCTTTCTAGTAGCCACCATACTGTGTGCAAGATAGTGTCTCATTGTTCTAGATTTACATTCTCCAGTGATGAATGCTGTTGAGCATCTTTTCATGCACCTATTGGTTATTTGTTTATCATCTTTGGAGTAATGTCTATTCAAGTCCCTCTTTGCCCAGTTCTTTTCCCCTGGCTTTACTGAGATACAACTGACGTAATATTCTGTGAACTTAAGATGTAGATCATGTTGACGTGATACTTAAATATCATGAAGTCATTACTGCAACAGTATTAATTAACCTCCCTCACGTTGCATAATTACAATGTCTTCTTTGTGGTAAGAACAATTTAATGCCAATTTTCTTAGCAACTTTCAAGTATGTAATACAATATTGTTAACTCTAGTCACTGCACTGTACATTATATCCCCAGAACTTTTGTCTTGTAACTAGATGTTTGTGCACTTTAACCAATATCTCCCCAATTTCCCCAACCCCTAACCTCTGACAGCCACATGTTGTCACAAATAATAAGATTTCCTTCTTTATCATGGTTGATATTCCTCTGTGTGTGTGTGTGTGTGTGTGTGTGTGTGTGTGTGTAACATTTTCTTTATCCATTCCCTGTAGACAGACACTTAGGTTGTTTCCATACATTTGCTAGTGTGAATAATGCTACACTGAACATAGGAGCATAGATCTTTTCAAGATTCTGATTATATTTCCTTTGGATATATAACCCAGAAGTGAAATTGCTGGATCATATGATAGTTCTGTTTTTTTTTTAGGAACCTCCATACTGTTTTCTTTTTTATTTAACTGACTGAGCCACCCAGGTACCCCTGATTTCTTTAAAACACAAATCACAGATATCTATGTCTTTGAGGCTGGTTACTAGAAGATTTGTTTGAGTGTGGCCTAATTTTTTTTTATTATTTAATTCCAGTATAGTTAACATACAGTGTTATATTAGTTCCATACATCACCCAGTGCTCACCAAAACAAGTGCACTTCTTTTTTTTTTATTTTTTATTTTTTTATTTGTTAGAGAGAGAGAGAGAGCACACGCAGACAGAGACAGAGGGAGAAGCAGGCTCCCCGCCGAGCAAGGAGCCCGACATGGGACTCGATCCCAGGACGGTGGGATCATGACCGGAGCCGAAGGCAGCTGCTTAACCAACTGAGCCATCCAGGCATCCCACAAGTGCACTTCTTAATCCCCATCACCTATTTCATCCATCCTGCTACCCACCCCCCTCTGGTAACTAGTAGTTTGTTCTCTATAGTTAAGAGTCTGTTTTTCGGTTTGTTTCTCTCTCTCTCTTTTTTCCCTTTGCTGTTTGTTTTGTTTCTTAAATTCCACATATGAGTGAAATAATATATTTGTTTTTCTCTGATTTATTTCACTTAATATTATACTTTCTAGCTCCATCCATGTCATTGCAAATGGCAAGATTTCATTCTTTTCATGGCTGAATAATATTCCAGTGTGTGTATGTATGTGTATGTATGTGTGTATGTATGTATGTATATATATATGTATATGTATATACATATATATATCTCACATCTTCTTTATCCATTCATCAATATATGGACATGCACTGCTTCTGTATCCTGGCTATTGTAAATAATGCTGCTCTAAACATAGGGTTGCATTTATCTCTTTGAATTAGTGTTTTTGTATTCTTTGGGTAAATACCTAGTAGTGCAATTGCTGGATTGTAGGGTCATTATATTTTTATCTTTCTGAGAAATCTCCATACTGTTTTCTCCACAGACTCTGTACCAGTTTGCATTCCCACCAACAGTGCAAGAGGGTTCTGCTTTCTCAACATCATCACCAGCACCTTTATTTCTTGTGTTTTTGATTTTAGCCATTCTGAGAGGTATGAGGTGATACCTATTATAGTTTTGTATTACCCTGATGTTGAGTGATGTTGAGCATCTTTTGGTCTGTTGGCCATCTGGATGTCATCTTTGGAAAAATGTCTGTTTGTATCTTCTGCCCATATTTAATTGGATTATTTGTTTTCTGCGGGTGTTGAGTTGTATAAGTTCTTTACATATTTTGGATACTAACCTTTATCAGGTATAAATATCTTCCTCCATTCTGTAGGTTGCCTTTAAGTTTTGTTGATCATTTCCTTCATTGTGCAGAAGTTTTTTTTTTTATTTTAATGTAGTCCCAATAGTTTATTTGCGCTTTTACTTCCCTTGCCTCAAGAGAAATATCTAGAAAATATTGCTATAGCTGATGTCAGAGAAATTACCGCCTGTGCTCTCTTCTAGGATTTTTATGATTTCAGGTCCCACATTTGGGTCTTTAATCTATTTTGAGTTTATTTCTGTGTATGATATAAGGAAGTGGTTCAGTTTCATTCTTTTGACTTTTGCTGTCCAGTTTCCCCAACACTATTTGTTGATGAAACTGTGTTTTTCCCAATGCATATTCTGTCCTGCTTTGGTGTAGGTAAATTGACCATATAATTGTGGGTTTATTTCTTGGCTTTCTATTCTGTTCTGTAGACCTATGTGTCTATTTTTGTGCTAGTACCATACTATTTTTATGACTACATCTTTGTAGTATAACTTGAAATCTAGAATTGTTGGTACATCCAGATTTGTTTTTCTTTTTCAAGATTGGTTTTGCTATTCGGAGTCTTTTGCATTTGCATACAAATTTAAGGATTTAGTTCTGTGAAAGATGTTGTTAGTATTTTGATAGGGATTACAATAAATCTGTAAATGCCTTTGTAGTATAGACATTTTAACAACATTCGTTCTTCCCATCCATGAGCATGGAATGCCTTTCCATTTCTTTGTTATCTTCAATTTCTTTCATTAGTGTTTTATAGTTTTCTGAATACAGATTTTCACCTCTTTGTTTTGGTTTATTCCTAAGTATCTTATTTTTTGGCGCAATTTTAAATGGGATTGTTCTTTTTCTTCTCTTTCATTATTAGTGTATAGAAATTCAACAGATTTCTGCACATTGATTTTGTGTCCTGCAACTTTACTGAGTTCATTAATCAGTTCTAGTAGTCTTTTGGTTGAATCTTTCAGGTTTTGTATATATAGTGTCATATCATTTGCAAATAATAAAAATTTTACTTCTTCATTTCCAATGTGGATTCCTTTTATTTCTTTTTGTTGTCTGATTGCTGTGGCTAGGACTTTCAGTACTATACTGGATAAAAGTGATGAGAGTAGACATCCTCATCTTGTTTCTGACCTTAGGATGAAAGTTCTCAGTTTCCCCCCATTGAGTATAATATTAGCTGTGGGTTTTTCATATATGGCTTTATCATGTATGTTCCCTCTAAATCTATATTGAGGGCTTATATCACAAATGGATGTTGTACTTTATCAAATGCATTTCCTGTGTCTATTGAAATGATCATGTGTTTTTATCTTTTCTCTTATTAATGTGCTGTATCATATTGATTTTGCAAATATTGAACTACGTTTGCATACAGGAATAAAATCCCACTTGATCGTGGGGAATAAGTGTTTCTTAATGTGGATTCCGTTTGCTAGTATTTTGTTGAAGATTTTTTGCATCCTTGTTCATCAGAGATATTGGCCTGTAGTTCTCTTTTTTTGTGGGATCATTATCTAGTTTAGGTATCAGGGTGACACTAGTCTCATAGAATGTATTTGAGTTTTCCTTCTTCTATATTTTGGAATAGTTGGAGAGGAATAAGTATTAACTCTCCTTTAAATGTTTGGTAAAAGTCACCTGTGAAACTCTCTTGTCCTGGGCTTTTGTTTGTTGTGAGTTTTTTGATTACTGAAATTACTGATTCAATCTCCTTGCTGATAATCAGTCTGTTCAAATATTCTATTTCTTTCTGCTTCAGTTTTGGTAGGTTATATATTTCTAGGAATTTTTTTTAAAGATTTTATTTATTTATTTGATAGAGATTACAAGTAGGCAGAGAAGCAGGCAGAGAGAGAGGAAGGGAAGCAGACTCCCTGCTGAGCAGAGAGCCTGATGCGGGACTCGATCCCAGGACCCTGAGATCATGACCTGAGCCGAAGGCAGAGGCTTTGACCCACTGAGCCACCCAGGCGCCCCTATTTCTAGGAATTTATCCATTTCTGCTGGGTTGTCTAATTCGTTGATGTATAGTTTTTAATAATATTCTCTTAGAATTGTTTGCATTTCTGTGATGTTTCTTGTTATTTCTCCTCTTTCATTTGCAATTTTGAGTCCCTTTTTTAAAAATGAGTTTGACTAGAGGTTTATTAACTTTGTTGATCTTTTAAAGAAACAGCTCCTAGTTTTATTGCTCTGTTCTATTGTTTTATTAGTTTCTATTTCATTTATTTTCCTCTAATCTGTATTATTTCCTTCCTCCTGCTGGCTTGGGGTTTTGTTTGGTTTCTTTTTCTATCTCCTTTAGGTGTAAAGTTAGGCTGTTTACTTGATTTTCCTTCTTGAGGTAGGCCTATATATGCAATATAGGTCCAATGGGTCCAAGATTTTGAACCATTGTGTTTTCATTTAACTTGTTTCTGTGGATTTTCTGATTTCCTCCTTGATTACTTGATTGACCCATTCATAGCTTAGAAACATGTTATTTAATTTCCATGTATTTGTGGCCTTTCCAGATTTTTTCATGTGGTTGATTTCCAGTTTCAGAGCACTGTGGTCAGAAAAGATGCATGGTATGACTTCAGTCTTTTTTTTTAATTTATTTTTATTAGTATATAATGTGTTATCGGGCACCTGGGTGGCTCAGTGGGCTAAGCCTCTGCCTTCGGCTCAGGTCATGATCTTAGGGTCCTGCGATCGAGCCCCACATCGGGCTCTCTGCTCTGCAGGGAGCCTGCTTTCCCCTCCCCCTCTGCCTGCCTCTGCCTGCTTGTGACCTCTCTTTCTCTGTCAAATAAATCTTTAAAATATTGTCTATACACAAAATGTGTTACTTGTTTCAGGGATACAGGAGACTTCAGTCTTTTTTAATTTGTTGAGACATGTTTCATGGCCTAATATGTGATCTATTCTGGAGAACATTCCATATGCAATTGAAAAGAATGTGTGTTCTGCTGTTTTAGGAGGGAGCGTCCTGAATATATCTGCTAAATCCATCTGGTCCAGTATGTCATTCAAAGCCACTGTTTCCTTTTTCCTTTTTTTTTTTTTTTTTAAGATTTTTATTTATTTATTTGACAGAGATCACAAGTAGGCAGAGAGGCAGACAGAGGGAGAGGGGAAAATAGGCTCCCCACTGAGCAGAGAGCCTGATGTGGGGCTCGATCCTAGGACCTTGGGATCATGACCTGAGCCAAAGGCAGAGGCTTTAACCTGCTGAGCCACCCAGGCGCCCCTCCTTTTTTATTTTCTGTTTCATTGATCTGTCCATCAGTGTAAGTGAGATGTCAAAGTCTCCTACTATTACTGTATTGCTATCAATTAGTTCCATTATGTTTGTGATTAACTGTTATGTATTTGGGTGCATATGTATTTACTATTGTTATATCTTTTTGTTGCATTGTCCCCATTGTTTGTTTGTTTGTTTCTGGGAAAACCCTAGTCTCCTTTATTGAACATCCATGGAGGCACCTCAGCACTCATCAGGCAACTGGGGAAAGAGAAAGCAGGCAAGAGGAGGGGGACAGGGAGATGCCCACCTTCCTTTCCAGTCCTTGAAGAATTGCTTGAAGATGGAGCTCTTGGTGCCTCTGCTTTCTGAAACCTACTATTTATTCCATCTGTTGTATTTTTAATTTCATTTATTGAGTTCATCATTTCTGATATGTTATTTTTTTTTTATCTCTTTGTCAAGGGCCTCACTCATGTTCTCCACCCTTTTCTGAAGTCCAGTGAGTATCTTTATAGTCATTACTTTAAATCTTTATCACTAGGTTACTCATTTCTGTTCACTTAGCTTTCCTGCTGTAATTTCATCCTGTTCTTTCATTTGGGACATATTCCTCTATCTTGTCTGCCTTGCTGTGTCTATTTCTCTGTATTAGGAAAGTCAGCTACATCTTCTGCTCTTGAAAGTGGTGGCTTTATGAAGAGATTCTGTAGTGTCCTTCACTCCAGTGTTGCCTATTTATCAGAAACTTGCTTTTTCAGGGACATCTCTTATGTGTGTTGTTTGAGTCCTATTTTGTCTGAGTCACTTTTCTTTTCAGTCCAGATGTCTACACTGACTCTGCCTATTGTTGGCAGTGCTTGCTCTCTGGTGTTAGGGAGACCCATGCAGTCCATCTCTGAGGGGGTGGCAGTGTTAGCATAATTTGTGCTGAACCACAAGTCCTAGGCTGGATTCCTCAAAGAGCAGTGGCTGGGGGCATGGTATACAGTGGCTGGGCAAGGCACACATGGCATTAACAAAATGTGCACTTAACCCCAGGGCCAAGGCCAGCAGGCTTGGAGTGGGTGAGTCCTCAGGAGCTCTCATGGGCCAGTGCAATGCTAGCAGGTTAGGTAGCAAGTGTCTGTACAGTGCTGCCTCCTTCAGGTGGCTCTTTGTTTATACTGAGAGTGGTGGGGCAGAAAGGAAAATGTCTCCTGCCAGCTCCTTTTTTCCTGGAGAAGTCCCTCAATATGCTCCAAATGCCATATAAACAGATCTCCGGGGTGTCTGGGTGGCTCAGTTGGTTGTGTGGCTGCCTTCAGCTCGAGTTGTGACCTCAGCATCCTGGGATCCTCCCGCATGGGGTTCCCTGCTCTGCAGGGAGTCTGCTTCTCCCTCTGCCCCCCTCTCCTTGTGCTCTCTCTCCCTCTCAAATGAGTAAAATCCTTAATAAAAATAATAATAATAAATAAATAGATCTCCTTCCTATTTGTCCCAGGTGTTAGGCAAACCACTCCTTCTTTGTTGCTGCTCCATGGACTGTTGTCTCTTATGGGTGTGGACTCAGCTATCACTCATCTTGCTGGCTCCAGTGCTGAGTCATCTGACTTTTAAAGTTCCAGCCTCCAAGTTCTGCTAGTTATGCAAACTCCTAGAATTCAACCCCTCAGACATTATGAGGATTTGTCTTTTCTGTGTGGGCTCCCTGGTGCTTTCCCTGTTTTGTGTCAAAAGCTCCCTCCCTCCTAGAGCCAGCTCCTGACCTAACCTCTCGGATGCAGCTTTTTTCTCTACATTTGGTTGTGGAGTTTGTTCTGCCCATCTTTGGATTATTTTCGGTTTATACACCCAGCTTGAGTGATATCTAGCTGTAAACATGGGTTGGTGTGTGCTTAGGGTCCTTATACTCAGCCATCTCCCCTAGGATTCTTGGTGAATGAAAGATTATTGTGATCCTTTAGTGTTGTCATGTTTATTTGATTTTCATATTCCTTAAAGTCTTGTGTTGCTCTCTTCACATTTGAAGTAGGGGTCATCTCCTCCAGTTTTTAATGAATGCCTTTAGGAGAGGAGTAACTTCTGTCATCCTTGCTAAGGATTCTAAGACTTTCTCAGTTCTTCTATGCATATACCTGCTTCAATGCAGGTGAAGTTTATTCTTAGGTATTTTTATTTAAATTTTATTTATTTTTGAGAGTGAGAGCACAAGTGCATGAGCAGGGGAGGAGCAGAGGAAGAAGAGAGAGAGAATCCAAAACAGACTCCACACTCAGCTCAGCACAGAGCCAACTGGAGCTCAATCTTATAACCATGAGATCATGACCTGAGCCAAAACCAAGAGTTGGACACTTAACCCACTGAGCTATTCAGGCACCCCTATTCTTAGGTATTCTTTTATTTTGGGTGCAGTTTTAATAGGACTATTTTCTTAATTTCTCTTTCTGCTGCATTAAGGTATATAGAAATGCAACAGGTTTCTCTGCATTGATTTTTGTATCCTGTGATCTTACTGAACTCATTAATCAGTTCTAGTAGTTTTTTGGTGGAATCCTTAGGGTTTTGTACATATAGTATCATGTCATCTACAAATGATGAATGCTTTACTTCTTCCTTACCAATTTGAATGCTTTTTCTTTTTGTTGTCTGATTGCTGTGGCTAGGACTTTCAGTACTATGTTGAATAAAAGTGATGAGAGTAGACACTCTTTTGTTCCTTATCTTAAGGGAAAAGTTCTGTTTGTCCCCATTCATATGACAGTAGCTGTAGGTTTTTCATATATAGTTTTTATTTTTTTAAACATTGTATTTATTTGAGATAGAGTGAGAGAGAGAGAGAGAACAAGGATATGATGGGGGGAGTGATGGAGGGTGAGGAAGAAGCAGGCTCTCCACTGAGCAGGGAGCCTGACTCAGGGCTCAATCCCAGGGTCCTGACCTGGAGCCGAAGGCAGAAGCTTAGCCAACTGAGTCACCCAGGCATCCCTCATATGTAGATTTTATTATCTGAGGTATATTTCTTCTGAACCTAATTTGTTGAAGTTACTTATTTATTTATTTATTTATGTATCTAAAGTAAGCCCTAAGCCCAGTGTGGGGTTTAAATTCACAACCCCAAGATCAAGAGTCATAAGCACCACTAACTGAACTAGCCAGGTGCCCCTGAGATTTTTATCATGAATGCTTGTTGTACTTTGTGAAATGCTTTTTCTGAATCTAGTGAAATGATCATATAGTTTTTATCCTTTCTCTTATTGATGTAATGTGTCATGTTGATTGATTCACAAATATTGAACCACCCTTGTATATGGAATAAATTCCACTTGATTGTGGTGAATGGTTCTTTTAAAGTATTTTTGGATTCAGTTTGCTACATTTTGTTGAGGATTTTTACACCTATGTTCATCAGAAATATTGGCCTGTAGTTCTCTCTTTTTGTAGCTTTTTATGGTTTTGGTTCAGGGTAATGCTGGCCTCAGGATGAATTTGGTATATAACATCTGCATATAGGGGCCTATACTGTGTTTTTTTTTTAAGATTTTATTTATTTGTCAGAGAGAGCAGGAGCGAGCACAGGCAGACAGAGTGGCAGGCAGAGGGAGAAGCAGGCTCCCTGCTGAGCAAGGAGCCCGATATGGGACTCAATCCCAGGAGGCTGGGATCATGACCTGAGCCGAAGGCAGCCGCCCAACCAACTGAGCCACCCAGGTGTCCCAGGGGCCTATATTGTTGATGGTAGCTCCTTTCTTGCTCCTTTCCCTCCCATATTTTAGGTATATGGTGTCATACTTTACATCTTTTTATTTTGTGGGTTTCTTGACTATAAGGTATACTTATTTTTACTGCTTTATAAAAAATTTATTTTAGTGAAAGCTCATGCTGGGGTGGGGGAGGGGCAATTGAAGAGGGAGAGGGGGAACCCCAAGCAGACTCCCTGCTGAGTGTGGAGCCTGACCTGGGGCCAATCCCATGACCCTGAGATCATGATCTGAGCTGAAATCAAGAGTCAGATGCTTAACTAACAGCCACCCAGGTGCCCCTATTTTTGCTGTGTTTATGCTCCCTACTTTTGTTACTCTTATTTATGGTCTTCCTCTCCACTTAAAGAGTCCCCTTTAACATTTCTTGTAGGAATGGTTTAGTGGTCATGAATTCATTTGACGTTTGTTTGGAAACTTTATCTGTCCTTCTATTCTGAATGATAGCTTTGCTGGTTAGAGTATTCTTGGCTGCAGATTTTTTCCTTTCAACACTTAGAATATGCCATTTGATTCTCTTCTGGCCTGCAAAATTTCTGCTGAAAAATCAGCTGATAGTCTAATGGGGTTTCCCTTATATGTAACTCTTTTCTTTTCTCTTGCTGCTTTTAAAATTCTTTATCACTACTTTTTGCCATTTTAATTACTATGTGCTTGGTTGGACCTCCTTTGGTTGGTTGGTTGGTTGATTGATTGATTGATTGATTGATTGATTTAGAGTGCAGAATGGGGAGGGGATGGTACAGACCACAGAAGGTGAGGGAAGAGCATCTTAAGCAGGTTCCATGCTCCCATGCCCACTGTGGCAGAGCCTGATATGGAGCTTAATCTCATGATCCTGAGATCATGACCTGAGCCACAATCAAGAGTTGGATGCTTAACCAACTGAGCCACCCAGGTGCCCATCATTTGGTTGATTTTCTGGGGGATCTCTGCCTCCTGGATCTTACCTGGATTAGTAGTTTTCACTTTTTTTTTTTTTTTATGTTTTCTGGCTCCTTTTCTCTCTCTTCTCTTTCTAGGATCTATATAATGCAAATGTTGTTAGGTTTGATGGAGTCACTGAGTTCCCTAAGTCTATTCTATTTTGCATAATTTTTCTTCATTCAGCTTGATCACTTTCCTTTACTCTGTCCTCCAGGTTGCTGATCCATTCTTCTGCTTCCTCTAGCCTACCATTTATTCCATCTAATTTCATTTATTGTGTTCTTTATCTCTGATTCTTTTTAATCTCTTCATTAAAGGATCTCATGATGCCCTTCACTCTTTTCTCAAGTCCAATGAGTATCTTTTTGATTATTTAAATTCTCTATTAGGTATATTATCTCTGTTTCACTTAAGTCTTTTGCTATGGTTTTGTCCTATTCTTTCATTTGGGGCATATTCCCCTTTCTCCTCATTTTGTTTACCTGTGTTTGTTTTTGTGTTATGTAAGTCAGATATATCTCCTGCTCACAAAAGGTGTGTCCTTATAAAGAAGAGATCCTCTAGTGTTGTGCAGTGAGGTGTCCCTGTTTACAGAAGTGTCTCCTCCTATGTGTGTCCAGTGCACCTTGCTGTTGGACCAACCTGCCTTTTCCTTCAGTCCAGTCATCTATAGTGACTCTCTTTGCCTGTTGGTGAGCAGTGTTTTGTCCCTGTGGTATTAGTGGATCAGTCTGTGGCTGCCCTGGGCTTGAATTGAGTCAGACTAGGAGTTTACCAGAGATGCAATAGTACCAAATTGCAGGGTGCTCTCCTTGTGTTGTGCCCTAAGAAGCTTTGGTTGGTAGGTGGGGCCTGCAATCAGACCAGCTGCCTGCCCCCAGCCCACTGCCAGGGTCACGGTCAGGCTGGCATGTGTGGATAACCTTCCCTCTCCCCAGAGCAGGAGTCACTTTAGAGTGGTGGTGGCCCTGTCAGGGCTGCTTGCACACTGCCAGGTTTGTGGCCCCACTTGGAATGGACTCTGGCATAGAGCAGATTAGAGGGGGCAAATCTACAAATGTGAGGGGGGCAGGACTTAGAGTTTTAGCAAGGTTTGTGCACAGGTCCCCTGGGAGAAGGGACTTTGCTGCTACTGGGACTGTGGCCCCACAAAGCATTTAGTTTGGGAAACACAGTGCTAGCAAGGTTTGCTCAGGACTTCTGGAGGAGGGAGCCCACAGTGCTGGGACTGAGGCAACCCTGGCTGGAGGGGTAGGTCTGCCAAAGCTGGGGAAGCAGGGTGCAGTATGAGCAAGTTAGGTGGTGTATGGTGGCACTACACTGGCTTCCACAGGTGGCTATGTGTTAATGCTGGGAAGTGGGGAAAGGTAAGTGTTGCCTGCCAGCTCCTTTGTTCCTGGAGGAGTATCCCAACCATCTCTGTCCTTCCAGACACACTCTGAGATTAGTTAATAACCCTTCCTCCTGTATGCTCAGGCATTTTTCAAACTGCTGCTTCTGTGCTGTATCTCTGCAGGCTTTTTTGGTTGCTGTCTCTTTAACAGCAGGGACTCTGTTTCCTGTTGCCCTCCGCACTCTCCCAGAGCCAAGCCTGCTGATTTTTTAAATTCCAGGTTTTAAGTTGTTGGTTGTAAGAACTCTTGAAATTCTGTCTTTCTGGTTTTCAAAGCCAAATGTTTTGGGGATTCTTCATCCTCATGCAGTCTCCCTGCTGTGATAGTCTGTTTCTCTCCCCTCTCAGCACTTGTGGCTCCACTCCTCCCACAGATAGTGTTGAGGTCTGTCTGGTTCCTCATCAGGTCTCCACCCTTCCTACTGTCATTGATGTGGGCTCTTCTCTACATTTAGTTGTGGAGTTTCTTCTGCCAGTCTTTGGGTCATTTTCTGGGTTATTTACACTGATATGAGAGTTACCTAGTTGTTTTCCTTGGACAAGGGGAGCTTAGCGTCTTCCTACTCTGCCATTTTCCAAGCAATCCCTTGGGAAACATTTTCGATCAAAGAAGTACTAGCAAGCATTTTGACCTTACTGTGGGATGGCATCCTGATTGGTTAGGATCTGGGGTTAGTTCAAGCTGGGTTACTTAATAAGCCTGTTTGCATCAGCTAGGGAGTCACTATGGACCATTTTGCCTTGTTGAAGTTTTTTTTTTGTTTTAAAGATTTATTTATTTGACAAACGGAGATCACAAGTAGGCAGAGAGGCAGGCAGAGAGAGAGGAGGAAGCAGGCTCCCTACTGAGCAGAGAGCCCGATGAGGGACTTGATCCCAGAACCCTGAGATCATGACATGAGCCAAAGGCAGAGGCTTTAACTCACTGAGCCACCCAGGCGACCCCTTGTTGAAGTTTTCATTGCCCAAGTCTATTGTCTAAAAGCTGCATCTGCATTTACCTCTGACATTAACTGAAATGCTTTAAAATTACTTTAACAATCAAGTATGAAATTTATTAGAAGTGTGTAGTAGATACCCCTAATGAAATTAAAGAAGTTCCCCTCTACTTCTAGTTTTAAAGTTTTTGGTTTTGTTTTTGAGTTTTTTTTTTTTTAAAGATTTCATTTATTTATTTGACAGACAGAGATCACAAGTAGGCAGAGAGATAGGCAAAGAGAGAGGAGGAAGCAGGCTCCCTGCTGAGCAGGGAGCTCCATGTGGGGCTCGATCCCAGGACCCTGGGATCATGACCTGAACTGAAGGCAGAGGCTTTACCCACTGAGCCACCCAGGCACCCCATGTTTATTTGTTTTAAATCAGGAATGTATGTCCTACACCTTTCCCCAACAATTAATATTATATTTTTAAAGACTGTATTTTATTAACAGATTTTTAAAATATTAATCCCTATACTCTTGGGATAGATGATACCTAGTTAGGATATTTATTTATAGTTGGCAGCACCAAATTGTTTGCTAATTTTTAAAACTTGTACTGAGGAATAATTTACATACAATAAAATGCACATATTTTAAATACATTGTATAAGAGTTTTGACAAAGGAATACACCTGAGTAACTACCACGATGACAGGGAACAATTTCACCCCAAAATGTCTTTTGTGCTGTTTCTAGTCAATGCCTACATACCCCTATTCCACTGTTGCCTCTCAGAAACAGTAATCTACTTTCTATCACTACAGATTATATACAATTGTAGGGGGAAAGCTTAATGAGAATATTTACTCTTTTGTATTTGGTTTCTTTAACTTGTTTCAGAGTTTGTTACATGTGATTGTATATATCACTAATTTTATTGCTAAGAGATATTCGATTAAATGGACATACCATGCTTTGTCCATTCTCCTATGGATGTATATCTAAGTCTTTTCTAGATTTTAATTATCATGAAAAATGCTATGAACATTCGTTTACAAGTAAGTTTTTGTAGGTATGTTTTCAGTTCTCTTGGATAAATACCAAGGAATGAAATTTATGCATTATATGCAAAGCATATTCTTACATTTATAGAAAACTATGAAACTTTTTTCCAAAGTATATGTACCATCTTGCATTTCTGCCAGCAGTATATGAAAGTTCCAGTGGCTCCACATATTTATCAATACATAGACAATACACTTGACAATACATAGTATTGTCAGTCCTTTAAATTCTTTCAAATTTATTTGGTATGTAGTGGTATCTTACTTAGCTCCAATTTGCATTTCTCTGATGACTAATGATCTTAAGTATCTTTTGATATGTTTTGGGGGCATTCATTTATCTTGTTTGGTGAAGTGACTGTGAAACTTTTGGCCTTTTTAAAAACTGGGCTATCTTCTTATTAATCTAGATATAAGTCCTTTATCAAGTACATCTTGCAAATATTTACTCCCAATCTGTGGCTTATCTTTTCATTTTCTTTAGTATATTTCAAAGAATAGAAGTATTAAATCTTGGTAAAGTCAAACATTTTTTCTTTTTTTTTTTTTAAAGATTTTATTTATTTATTTGACAGAGAGAGATCACAAGTAGACAGAGAGGCAGGCAGAGAGAGAGGGGGAAGCAGGCTCCCTGCTGAGCAGAGAGCCCGATGCGGGGCTCAATCCCAGGACCCTGGGATCATGACCTGAGCCGAAGGCAGAGGCTTTAACCCACTGAGCCACCCAGGCGCCCCCATTTTTTTCTTTTGTGGTTAATGCTTTTTATACCCTAAGAAATTTTTGCCAACACAAAGGTCACAAAGATTTTCGCCTGTATATTTTCCTAAATTTTTATAGTATTACCATTCACTTTCAAGTATTTTATCTGTTTCAAGTTTTTCTGTGTGTATAGTGTGAGGTATCAGTTGAGGTTTGATAATGACACAGGTGGTAGGTAGGAAGATGGATGGATATCCAGTTATTCTAATAATGTTTGTTGAAAATTCTGTACATTTCCTTTTGAATTATTTTGACTCCTTTTGACAAGAATCAATTGACTACATATGTGTTTATCTACTTCTGGACTTTGTATTTAGTTCTGTTGATCTATATGTCTATTCTTATAAAAATACATACTATCTCAGGGCGCCTGGGTGGTTCAGTGGGTTAAAGCCTCTGCCTTTGGCTCAGGTCATGATCTCAGGGTCCTGGGATCGAGCCCCGCATTGGGCTTTCTGCTCGGCGGGGAGCCTGCTTCCCCCCCATCTCTCTGCCTGACTCTCTGCCTACTTGTGATCTCTGTCTGTCAAATAAATAAATAAAATCTTAAACAACAACAACAACAACAATACACACTATCTCAACTACTGTTGTTTCATAAAGCTTTAAATCAGTCATGTAAAACTTCCAACTTTGTTCATTTTTTTTCCCAATTTTTTTTCTTCTACATTCTTCTACATATAAAGTTTAGAATGAGTTTGTCCATTTGAAAAAAAAAAAAAAAACTTAGATTTTGACTTGGATTATGTTGAATTTGGGGATAATAATATTGAGTCATCTGAACCATAAATATGATCTGTATCTCCATTTCTTTAGGGTTTTTGAAATAGTGTTCAGTGATTTATTTTATTTTTTTAAGATTTTGTTTATTTGACAGAGAGTGTGATCACAAGTAGGTAAAGAGGCAGTCAGAGAGAGGGGGGGAAGCAGGCTCCCCACTGAGCAGAGAGCCTGATGTGGGGTTCGATCCCAGGACCCTGAGATCATGATCTGAGCCAAAGGCAGAGGCTTAACCCACTGAGCCACCCAGGCACCCCTAAAAATATTTTTTCAATACAGAGCTAACACACATATTTTGTTAGATTTAATTCTAAGTTTAACATTTTTGGTCTTACATATACTTTTTTTAAATTCAATTTTTTAAAGGTTTTATTTATTTATTTATTTGACAGAGGGAAAGAGCACAAGCAGGCAGAGCAGCAGCAGGAGGAAGAAGCAGGCTCCCTGATGAGCAGAGAGCCTGATGTGGGGCTCAATCCCAGGACCCTGGGATCAGGACCTGAGCTGAAGGCAGATGCTTAACTGACTGAGCCACACAAGCACCCCTAAAATTCCATTTTAAATTGATTTTTGTGTATGGACTTTGTATTATTGTTAATCTGTAGTAGTTTTATTAAAAATGCTTATTTGAGAGAGAGAGAATGGGGACAGGGAAGCAGAGAGGGAGAGAGAATCCTAAGCAGACTCCACACTCAATGTGGAACCCAACACAGAGCTTGATCCCAGGTTGAGATCACAACCTGAACTGAAACCAAAAGTCAGACACTTAACCAACTGTGCCACCTAGGTGCCTCTGTACTAATTTTTCTAAGTTTGTTTTAAATTTTATTTATTTATTTATTTGAGATAAAAGGAGCATAAGAGAGAGATCATGAGCAGGGGGGATGGATAGAGGGAGAAGCAGACTCCCCACTGTGCCCAATGTGGGTGTCATTCCCAGAACCCAGGGATCATGACCTGAGCCAAAGGCAGACACTTAATCTACTGAACCACCTAGGTGCCCTAAGCTTATTTTATATACATGTATTTTGGTTATCTTTATACCCAACATGGGGCTCTAGCTCATGACCCCATGATCAAGAGTCACATTCTTTTCTAACTGAGCCAGCCAGGAACAAACCCCAATCTGTATTGGTTTTAAAGCTTTTTTTGGTAGATTCCTTGAAATTTTCTGCAAACACAATTAAGTCACCTGTGAATAAAGATCACTTCTTCCTTTCCAATGTATGTGCCTTTTATTTCTTCTTCTTACCTTATTGCACTGACTAGGATCTTCATATAATGTTTTAGTCCATTTGGACTGATATAACAACAACAACAACAAAAAACCACACAGACAAGGTAGCTTAAAATACAAATTTATTTCTCATAGTTCAGGAGGCTGGAAGTCTGAGATTGACCTGCCAACATAGTCAGGTGAGGCCTCATCCAGGGCACAGAGTTCTTGTGTCCTCACATGGTAAAAGGGGCTGGGGAGCTCTGTAAAATCTTTTATAAGACCACTAATCCATTTCATAAGAGCTTCACCCTTATGACCTAATCACTTCCCAAAGGTTCCACCAACTAGTATCATAATATGATGGTATTAGTTAGGATTATAATTTCAAGATATTGGTTGGTGGGGGAAGGACACAAACATTCAGGCCATATCACAGTGTTAAGTAAGGGGGGAAAGGATACATTATTGTCTTATTCCAGACATAGTGAGAAAACACTCAGTCTTTTACCATTTATACTTGATGATAGAAAGGGTTTTTATAAGTGCCCTTTACCAAGTTGAAGAAGTTTCTCTCTTGCTAGTTTGCTTTATTTTTTTCTGAACTGGAAATCATTTTTAAAAATATGGAACACTTGGAGCACCTGAGTGCCTCAGTCAGTCAAGCATCTGCCTTCAGCTCAGGTCATGATCACAGGGTCCTGGGATTGAGCCCATGTCTGGCTGCCTGCTCACTGGGAAGTCTGTTTCTCCCTCTCCCTCTGTCACTCCTCCTGTCTTTGTGCATTCTCTCTTTCTCTCTCTCTCAAATAAGTAAATGAAGTCTTTAAAAAAGTTATGGAATACTTCACAAATTTGCCTGTCACCCTTGCACAGAGGCCATCCTAATCTCTGTATTGTCCCAATTTTAGTATATGTGCTGCCAAAGTAAGCACTGCTTTATTTTTCAAAATGTGAATGCTATTGAAGTTTGTCAAAAGTTTTATCTGCTTCTACTGAATCATGTGATCAGTTTTTCCTCTCTTCTTCTGGTAACATGGTGAACTTCACAGATTGAAGTTTGAATCTTAAACCAACCTTGTATTCCTAGATAAATATGACTTGGTCATAGAATACTAACCTTTTAATTTATTATTGAATTGGACTTGCTAATATCTTCCAAGATATTTTGCTTCTGTGGTCACAAGAGCTTTTATTGGTAGTTTTCTTTTATTGTTTTTGTGTGGTTTTAGAATCTGTAATGCTTAATTCTTAAATGAGTAAGAAAGCTTTCATCTTCCTCTGTTTTCTAAAAGGATTTGTATAGGATTGATATTCTTCTGTACATTTTTAATAGAATTTACTACTGAAGATATCTAGCCACCAACTTTGCTTTATGGTAATGGTTTTAATTATTCAATTTCTTTTTTTTTAATTATTCAATTTCTTTACTTCATATGGGGCTCTTCAGACCATTTCTTCTTGATAATTTGTACCTTTCAAGAAATGGGTTCAGCTCATATAAGTTGTCTAATTATTGATATAGATGTTCATCATATTCCAATATTATCCTTTTAATGTCTGTAGAAACTGTAGTAATGTCTCTTTTTAAATTCCCAATATTGGTAATTTGTTTCTGTTTATCATTCTGGCTAGAAGCTTATCAACTTAATCTGCTCAAGAAATTGGCTTTTGGTTTCATTAATTTCTCTATATTTGATCTGTTTTCTATTTCATTTATTTCCGCTCTTTATTGTGAAGTTGACTTCTGCTTTTGATTTAATTTGTTCTTTTTCTAACCTTTAAAAAACATTTTTATTGAAATATAACTCAAATGTCATACAATCAACAACTTAAAATGTATAATTTGATATCTTTTAGTACATTCACAGAATTGTGTATTCATCATCAGTCAATTTTAGAACATTTTTCATTATTCTAAAACGAAATTCTGTACACTTTAGCATCACTTCCTGATTACCCAATCTCCAGGCAACCACTAATCCACTTTTGTTCTCTATAGATTTGCCTATTTTGGACATTTCATGTATATGGAATCATACAATATTTTGTCCTTGGTAACTGATTTTTCACTTAGTTTATGTTTTCAGGGTACATCCATCTTATAGCATGTATCAATGCTTCATTCCTTCTTGTTGCTGAGTATTACTCCATTGTATGGCTTTTCCAGCTTCTTAAGGTAGAAACTTAGGTTATTAATTTTGGACCTTCTTTTTCTAATGTGGATACTAAGTATTCTAAAATTTCTTTTAAGCACTAATTATTTCCATCATACTTACTAAGGGTTTTCTCTAATTAAATATATTTATTTTATTATGTTTTTTATAATGTCCTTTAATATTATAAGAAAAAATAATGGGATGAAAAACATGATATCTGATGTGTATATCTCAAGCTCAACTGCAATATTCCTTGGAAAAAAATGGGGGAGGGGTTTTATTTGTGGAATTTAAAAAAATTATTTAAATTTAATTTAGTTAACGTATAGCGTATTATTAGTTTCAGGGGTAGAGTTTAGTGATTCATCAGTTGCATATAACACCCAGTGCTCATTACATCAAGTGCTCTCCTTAATGCCCATCATCTGATTATCCCTTTCCTGTCCCCACTTCCTGTCCTGTGACTGTGTTTATTTCCTAGAGTTCACCATCTCTTATAGTTTACTTCCCTCTCTATTTTTATCTTATTTTATTTTTCCTTCCTCTTATGTTCATCTTTTTTGTTTCTTAAATTCCACATATGAGTGATATCATATGATATTTGTCTTTCTCTGAATTTCAAGAAAATACTTCATCACAATTAATACATTTCTATCACCTGTATTTTTTGTTGTTTTTAAAGATTTTATTTATTTACTTGACAGAAAGATCACAAGTAGGCAGAGAGGCAGGCAAAGAGAGAAGAGGAAGCAGCCTCCCTGCTGAGCAGAGAGGCCAATGAGGGGCTCAATCCCAGGACCCTGGGATCATGACCTGAGCCGAAGGCAGAGGATTTAACCCACTGAGCCACCCAGGTGCCCCTCTATCACCTGTTCTTGATCAGACTGCTGAGATCAGGGTTTCCTAACTTGGGCACTATTGACATTTGGGCCTGATAATTCTTTCTTTTGTTCTTTACTTTTTCTTTTCTTCTTTCTTTCATTCTTCCTTTCATAACTGACATACAAGATTATATTAGTTTCAGATGTGCGATATGATTGTCTTTATATATATTGTGAAATAATCATGATAAATCATTAACACCCATCACCATACAGTTGCAATTTTTTTCGTATGATGAAAACTTGTAAGATTTACTCTTTTAGCAACTTTCAAATATACAATACAGTATTATTAACTATAATTACAAGGGTATATATCGCATCCCCAGGATTTATTTATTTTATAACTGGAAATTTTACCTTTTTTACTACCTTCACCAATTTCACCCAACCTCCCTTCCCTCTGGCAACTACCAATCTGTTCTCCATATCTGTGAGTTCAGATTTTTTTGTTGTTTTGTTTTTGTAGAGTCCACAGATAAATAAGATCATACTATTTATCTCTGACTGACTTACTTCACTTAGCATAATGTCTTTAGGGTCCATCCATCTTGTCACAAGTGGCAAAATTTTCTTCTTTTCTATGGTTGAATAATATTCCATTGTATGTATACACACACACACACCCCACATTTTCTTTATCTATTCATCCACTGATGGACACTTAGGTTGCTTCCATGTCTTGGCTATTGTAAATAATGCTGCAGTGCACATTGGGGGGGGAAACACTCATTTCTTTATAAATTAGTGCTTTTATTCCCTTTAGATGAATACCCAGAAGTGGAATTACTAGATCATATGGTTGTTCTATTTTTAATTTAATTTATTTTATTTTTTAATTTCTTTTCAGTGTTTCAGAATTCATTGTCTATGCACCACACCCAGTGCTCCATGCAATACATACCCTCCTTAATATTTTTAGGCATTATTCTATTCACTTTGTTATTTAGTTAGAAATTCTTTATATCTCTATGTTAGATCTTTGCTTATTTCCAATATCATTTTCTTCTTGATTCTTTTACTTATTTTAAAAATTGTCCTCCTGGGGGTACCTGGGTGGCTCAGTCGTTAAGTGTTTGCCTTTGGCTCAGATCCCGGGTCCTGGGATCGAGCCCTGCATTGTGCTCCCTGCTCAGTGGGAAGACTGCTTCTCCCTCTCCCACTCCCTCTGCTTGTGTTCCCACTCTCGCTGTGTCTCTGTCAAATAAATAAAAATCTTTTAAAAAATTAACAAGAAAAATAAAAATTGTCCTCTTTTAAATTTTTTTTTTTTTTTTTACTTTATCCAGTCATCTATCAATGCACTTGGATTGCTTTCACCTTTTGGTTATGATGAATAATGCTGCTATGAACTTGAGTATGTAAATATCTCTTTGAATCTTTGCTTTTGATTATTTTGGGTATATACCCAAAAAAAAGGAATTATTGGATCACAGGACAATTCTATTTTAGTTTTTTCAAACTTCTTTTATTGTAGTAAAATTTACAAAGTATACATTAAGTACATTCCTGTTGTGCAACTATCACCACCATCTGTCTCCAAACTTTTTTATCTTCCCAGCTGCAGCTGTATCCATTAAACAATAACTTCTCATTAGCCCCTGGCTGCAGCCCTTGGCAACCACTATTCTGTTTTCTGTGTCTATGAATTTGATTATTCTAGATACTTCATCTAATTGGAATTATACAATATTTGTCCTTTTGTGTCTTATTTCACTCAGCATATTTACAGGGTTCATCTATGTAGCATGGGACAGAATAACCTTCCTTTTTAAGCCAAATAGTATTCTGTTATATGTATATACCACACAGTGTTTATCCATTCATCTGTTGATGAATACTTTGGTTGCCTCTAACTTTTGGTTGTGAGCAAAACCTGCTTTTATTAAAATGAATGTACAGATACCTTTTTGAGTCCCTGCTTTCATTACTTTTGGATATGTACCCAGAAATAGAATTGCTTCATATGGTAACTCTATTTTTTTTTTGAGAAATGAACATACCACTTGCCAGTAGCTCCCACCAGCAAAGCACAAGGACTCTGATTCCTCTACAGATTCACTAACACTACTTTCTATTTTTTGTGATAATCACTGTAAAAGACAGGAAGTATCTCATTGTGATTTTGAGTTGCATTTCCCTAATGATTCAGGATGTTGAGTGTTTTTCTGTGTAGTTCCTGACCATTCGTGTATCTTTGGAGAAATGTCTATTCAAGTCCTGATCCATTTAAAAAAATCTTTTGTTGCTGAATTATGAGGATTTCTGTGCTATTTTAATTCCAATTGTCTGTATTTCTGTCTTTATATGACAGTACCATACTACTTTGATTTCTGTAGCTTTATAGTAAGTTTTGAAATCAAGAAGTCTGAGACCTCTATTGTTACTCAAGATTATTTTGGCTATTTAGGGTCTCTTGAAATTCCATATTAATTTTAAGATGGCTTTTTCTATTTCCATTAAAAAAATCACAGGGATTTTGATAGGGAATATATTTTTCCATCCTCTCACTTTCAACCTGTGTGTGTCTTTAGATGTAAAGTGAAGGGGCGCCTGGGTGGCTCAGTCGGTAAGCATCTGCCTTTGGCTCAGGTCATGATCCCAGAGTCCTGGGGTGGAGCCCCGCATCAGACTCCTTGCTTGGGGGGGAAAGCCTGCTTCTCCCTCTTCCACTCTCTTTGCATGTGTTCCCTCTCTAGCTGTGTGTATGTCTCTCTCTGTGTCAAATAAATAAATCTTTTTAAAAATAGATGTAAAGTGAATCTCTTTTAGACAGCATATATTGGAGTCATGTTTTTAAGCCATTATATCAATTTATGTTTTTTGATGGGGGAGTTTAGTTCATTTATATTTAAAGTAAGTGCTGACAGGGATAGACTTATTTTTGCCATTTTGTTTTGGGTTTTTGTTTTTTGTTTTTCTTGGCCCCTCATTTCCTATATTACTGCCTTTCATTGTGCTTAGCTCGTTCTTTGTAATGGTGCATTTTGATTACTTTTCATTTCCTCTTATATATGTTCTATAGGTAGTTTCTTTATGGTTATTATGGAGATTGTGCATAAATCCTAAAGTTATAACAATCTATTTCAAGTTGATACCAACTTAGGTTCAATCACACACTCCTTTACAACTCCATTCGCCTTTGTTAGTGAAGTCACAAATTATATATTTATATGTTGTGCACCTACTATCACAGATTACACAGATTTATTTTTTAGGTATTTTCCTACAGAAAAAAGTATAGTTACATATTAAAACCATAATGCTGATTTGTCTATTGTCCATATATTTGCCTTTATTACACATATTTATATTTTCCTATAGCTTTAAGTCAACATCTGGTGTCCTCTCAACTAAAAGCATTTCTTGTAGGACAGATCTAGTAGTAATAAACTCCCTTAGTTTTTGTTTATTGGGGAATATCTTAATTTTTCCCTAATTTTTTATAAGACAGATTTGTTAAATATAGAATTCTTGATTGACATTTTTTTCTTTCATTATTTTACATGTATTATTCCACTGCCTTCTGGCTTCCTAGGTTTCTGCTGAAAAATCCACTGACAATCTTACTTAGGTTTCCTTGTACGCGACAAGTCAATTTTTTCTTGCTGCTTTGAAGATTCTCACCTTGTCTTTGTCTTTTAAGAGTTTGGTTAAACATCTCAATGTCATTATCTTTGGGTTTAACCTACTTGGGATTCCTACTTGGGATTCTTTGTTTCTGGAATTTGTACATACCCAATTTCTAATTTGGAAAACTATTGATGATTATTTTTTCAAATGCTCTCTCCGTAACTTTCTTTCCAGGGATTCATATAACGTGTATACAGGGCTGCTTGATGGTGTCCTACAGTCCCTTTGACTGTGTACAATTGTTTTTTTCATTCTTTTCCTTTTGCTTCTCAGATTTAATCAATTCAAATGACCTGTATTCAGGTTTGCTGATATATTCTTCTACCAATTCAAGTCTCCAGTTGAAAGTCTCTAATGAACTTTTCCATCCAATTATTGTATTTTTTCAGTTCCGGGATTTTTGCTTGGGTCTTTTTATAATTTTGATATTTTTATTGATATTCTCAGTTTTCCTGACTTCTTTTAGTTGTTTCTGTTTTCCTTTAGTTCTTTGAGCACATTTAAGACAGGTATTTAAAAGTCTTTATTTAACACCTCCAGTGTTTGTTTCTTCAGGGATGGTTGCTCCCATTTTTGTTTTCTCCCTTAGAACGGACCATGTTTTTCAGTTTCTTTGTGTGTTTTGTGATTTTTTTTTTTAATTGAAAATTAGATACTTGAAAAAAGATCCACCCCTCCCCGTTTTGCTGAATGGCTCCATGCTGAGGACAACCTTTGGTTAATTAGCAGGACAAGGGGCACCTGGGTGGCTCAGTGGGTTAAGCCACTGCTTTCGGCTCAGGTCATGATCTCAGGGTCCTGGGATCGAGTCCCACACCCACATCGGGCTCTCTGCTCAGCAGGGAGCCTGCTCCCCCACCCCTTCTCTGCCTGCCTTTCTGTCCACTTGTGATCTCTCTCTGTCAAATAAATAAATAAAATCTTTTAAAAAAAATTAGCAGGACAAGTTCTGATCCCAAGGATCGGCTGGGAATGGAGATTTCAGGTCTTTTCTTGGCATGAGTTTTGGCCTGTGTGTGTGTGTGTGTGTGTGTGTGTTATAATCTTCCCATATACATGGCCACTTTTAAATCTCTTAATTTCCATAAACTCTCATCCCAGCCTCTTTGGGGGTTCCTTCTATTATATTGTGCTACCTGTAATCTCTTGCCTAACATAGATCTTGCCCTATATACCTTTAACAGTGTCTGATGCTTTCCAGGGCTTTTTCTGTTTATAAGCTTTTCCTTATCTGAACTGTGAGTTAGGTGAAGTGGACCAGTCCTTTGGACAGCTTCCAAACAGACTAGAATGTTAAAGACAAAAACAAAAACAAAACAAACCAAAAAAACTAGGCCTCTCCATTCCCTCTGGTTCAAGAGAGGAAACCAAGAATTGGGCAACTACCTCCTACCACTTAGTCAGCACCAGTTTTAGGGTAGGGCAAAATTTCCTATCATTTTGAGTGTGGCTTTTTCTTGACTGGGCATTCACTTCGTTATTGTAAACCTTTGGCTATTTTCAGACCTCTAGACATCTATAAGGTTATCTTATTCAGTTTCTAGTTGTTTATTTCATGTTTCCAAGAGGAAGCAGGGGCTTGGAACTTCCTAGTCTGTTATCTTCCTCTAGACAATACATTGATCTTGATACTCTTAATTCCTTGATAAATTATGTGCAAAGCTAAATAATTATTCCAAAGTATTTTTCCCCATTATGCTAAGACATTCAGAATTTGCTCCCTCGGGGGAGGAGTCAAGATGGCGGAGAAGTAGCAGTCTGAGATGACATCAGGCAGCAGGAGATCAGCTAGATAGCCTATCAAACCATTCTGAACACCTACGAATCCAATAGGAGATCAAAGAGAAGAAAAACAACAATTCTAGAAACAGAAAATCGACCACTTTCTAAATGGTAGGACCAGCGGAGAAGTGAATCCAACGCGACGGGAAGATAGACCCCAGGGGGAGGGGCTGGCTCCCGGCAAGCGGCGGAGCACAAAATCAGGACTTTTAAAAGTCGGCTCCACGGAGGGACATCACTCCAGAGGCTAAACTGGGGTGAAGACCTCGTGGGGTCAGCGTGGACTCAGGTCCCGCGGGGTCACAGAAGGAACGGGGGTGTCTGAGTGTCGCAGAGCTCACAGGTATTAGAGCAGGGAAGCCGGCTGCGGAGACAGAGCTGAGGTTTCCTAGAGCCATGGTCTGTGACACGGACCAGTGCTCTGTGGCATGGGCCAGTGCTCTGTGACACGGGCCGGTGCTCTGTGCAAGGGGTCCCCACAAGATCCGGGGAGACTCCAACCCGGGAGAGCTCAGGGATCTACGGGGTTCGGAGACTCCAGGTGGGACTCTGCCAGAGACAGAGACACATGGTCACAAGCTGGGTGAGCTCGGAGTGCTCCCAGAAGCCAGTGAGACAGGACTGATTACGCCCGATTTTCTCCGAGCGCGGTCTCTGAGCGCAAATGGAGGCTGGGGAGACGGGAGTGATTAAACGCTTTTCTCTGAAGGCGCACTGAAGACTGGGGCCCCGAGCTCTCGGCTCCTCCGAGCCTGAGATTGGGAGGCCGCCATTTTCATTCCCGTCCTCCAGAACTCTACAGAAAGTGTTCAGGGAACAAAAGCTTCCAAAAGCGAACCTGAGAGGATTATTTAGCCCGGCCCCTGGTAAGGGCGGTGCAATTCCCCCTGGGGCAAAGACACTTGAGAATCACTACAACAGGCCCCTCCCCCAGAAGATCAAAGAAATCCAGCCAAGACCAAGTTCACTTAACAAGGAGAACAGCAGACTCTTATCTGGACAAAATGACAAGGTGGAAAAACTCACCACAAAAAAAAAGAACAGAAGGCAGGACCGAAGGCTAGGGACCTAATCAATACAGACATTGGTAATATGTCAGATCTGGAATTCAGGATGACGATTCTCAAGGCTCTAGCCGGGCTTGAAAAAGGCATGGAAGATATTAGAGAAACCCTGTCAGGAGAAATAAAAGCCCTTTCTGGAGAAATGAAAGAACTAAAGTCTAATCAAGTTGAAATAAAAAAAGCTATTAATGAGGTGCAATCAAAAATGGAGGCTCTTACTGCTAGGATAAATGAGGCAGAAGAAAGAATTAGTGATATAGAAGACCAAATGACAGAGAATAAAGAGGCTGAGCAAAAGAGAGACAACCAACTACTGGACCACAAGGGGAGAATTCGAGAGATAAGTGATGCCATAAGACGAAACAACATTAGAATAATTGGGATTCCAGAAGAAGAAGAAAGAGAAATAGGAGCAGAAGGTATACTGGAGAGGATTATTGTAGAGAATTTCCCTAATATAGCAAGGGGAACAAGCATCAAAATCCAGGAGGTGCAGAGAACACCCCTCAAAATCAATAGCAATCGGTCCACACCCCGCCATCTAATAGTAAAATTTACAAGTCTTAGCGACAAAGAGAAAATGCTGAAAGCAGCACGGGACAAGAAGTCTGTAACATACAATGGTAAAAATATTAGATTGGCAGCAGACTTATCCACAGAGACCTGGCAGGCCAGAAAGAACTGGCATGATATATTCAGAGCACTAAACGAGAAAAACATGCAGCCAAGAATACTTTATCCATCTAGGTTATCATTGAAAATAGAAGGAGAGATAAAAAGCTTCCAGGACAAACAAAAACTAAAAGAGTTTGTAAACACCAAACCAGCTCTACAAGAAATATTGAAAGGGGTCCTCTAAGCAAAGAGAGACCCTAAAAGTATTATCAGAAAGGAACAGAGACAATATACAGTAACAATCACCATACAGGCAATACAATGGCACTAAATTCATATCTCTCAATAGTTACCCTGAATGTAAATAGGCTAAATGCCCCAATCAAAAGACACAGGGTTTCAGAATGGATAAAAAAACAAAACCCATCCATATGCTGCCTACAAGAAACTCAT